>REGM01000146.1:22042-44860 GCA_004194415.1 Aurelia aurita | reverse complement strand
CTTGTCCTCAGAGATGACAAAATCACTTAACAGAGTCGTAGTTACTGGAGTATCTTGTGGGATTTCACTACCTGTGTCAATGGTCGTGCACTGAAGTATAAAATAGTCATTAAATATCTGTGCCTTTTCGGTAAAATCCGTTACAAACAGCCCGTTTTCTAGAAGAGGTGGTATCATGGGGATCTTAACTTTGTTTAGAACAGTGTTTATTAAGTTCCAATAGGTTTTGCTACTGGTCCCTGGATTAGCCAAAGTCTTTCCTGCCTTAAGGAAGTAATTCCGCTTAGCTTCCTCAATCAGTCTTGTGCCTTCAGATATCATCTTTTGTATACCTTCAAGCTTGTCGTCTGGCCGACCGCTCCTCACAAAACTTTTATATGCACGATTTTTTTTCCTGAGAAAGTTTTTGACGGCTTGTGTTATCCAGGGTGCTTGGCGAGGTCTAATTGTTTTAACTATATTAGGAATGAAATTAGAATAAATGTTCAAAAGGACTTCATTGAGTAGTTTTACCTGTTCATTAGGGCATATGATGTTGTCAAGATGTTCGTGCCAAGTAAACATTTCAATGCTTTTCCTGATGGCTACAAAGTCTGCCTTATCGTAGTACCAAATCTTGCGGGTGTATGGAGGTAGTGCTATGTTTGAGACAGATAATTTACCGTAAACAATTTGATGGTGGCACTGCTCATGTAGTGACGGATGAACACCAGACTCAATAATGAGGTTAGGTTGATCAGTAAAAATTAAGTCAATGCAGGATTTAGAATCACCCATCAAATGGGTTGGTTCTGATATCAACTGATGAAGACCATTGTCAGACGCTAGTGGCTCAAATAGTTTTCCTTCGTTATTTTCGATGTCATTTTCCCACCACTGGGTTGATCTACAGTTGAAATCACCTGTGATAATAACGCAGAATGGATTTTCAGCATGCATTTTGGATAACATCAACTCAAAGTTTATTGTAAAGTTATCAAACTCCTCCGGGCCCTGACTTGGACTCCTATAGATTACGGCAAAGAAGTACTTCTTCCTGTTTAATTGAATTTCATACACAATACACTCAGGAAGAGTCACCAGGTCAGAACGATTTTTTGAAGGAAGGGAATCTTTGATGTATAGCCCAACGCCACCCCTTTTCACATTTTGAGGATGGTTATCTTTAATAAACGTATATCCATCTAGCGCCAGTTTATCCTCATCAATAGTGCTGTCAAGGTGGGTCTCAACAATGCCAATAAGGTCATAATTATACACCGAATTATAAGCCTCTATAAGAGAAACTCGTAAAAAGTCGTGTGCAGCAATGCTATTTAAATTCCAAGTACAGAAATCAAGTGTTTCAGGACCGGGATTCGTTTCTACATCACCACTGAGCAGAATTACCCTGAAAACCAACCATTGCGTATGAAGTATGTCGCATGTCACACACACAATATAAAAATAGGCATACAGGAAGATAAATTGCTTCAAAGCCACATGCTTATACCGAACAAGACTGATGACACCGAGTGGGATTCGCTTGAAAAGCTCTATAGTCGCGTAAAGTACTGTCTTCGCAAGGTGATGCATGCGGGCGAACAAAGGCAAAAAACATGACTGTGTTGTCACAGAGTGCACTGTAAGAAACTGTATTGCTAGTGTAATAGGCAGAGCAAGGATTGAGATTGCGATGAAACAATAACAAAACCAATATAATTTGAGGATTTGAAAAAGAAATGAAAATGGCTTAACATTTTTCCTCAGTGGGGATGATTTTTGCATGACACAGGAACACCCTATTGTTGCTCTCCATTGATTGATTTCAACCGGCATCATAGTATGGAAATCTTCTCGCTGTTCCTAAGGGGCAAACAGTCACGAAGCAACCACCATCGGAAAATAAGGGAAATGAAAATGACGGGAAATAACCTAAACAAAAATACCACAAAGAAAAGTACACTAAGGGAACAAAACAGAACAGAACGTACATCACATTGATAAACAACACAAAGTAGAAATAAACAATAAGGAATACTTCGGTATCTCCTGTCATTGTGGTGGGTTTGCTAGTGGGAATTCAGAGTGGCATTAGTTAAAAAAACGTTGGAATGCTCGTGAAGCGTGTAAATCTATGGTAAAGCCCTAGAGATTAATAGAACTATTTTTTTAACGGAAAATAAAGCGCTTTTTACAGATATCAATTTAGTTTTAGTTTGTCAAGAAAGAGAACTATGCAGACATTATCAGATTCATGATTTTTGTCATCACTTCGGGAGGCATCAAGGGACTTGGCAGTTGCAATAAGATGTTTTTGACTTAAATAGTGAAACCTAAGAGTACCTGCCAGCAAACACAAAAGCCTGAGTTTTGCTACAAAATATAAACACAAGACTGTTTACCCAAGTCACTGATTATAATGAATTTGCAACGCAAATCCATCCAAACCCATACCCTGTACATTGCGTTAAAAACGACGAAAATATATCCTCTGCTAGTGATTTTCAAATGTGGCAGAATTTTACTTTTATGCACTAATTTTCAAGCAAAACGGGTTTTGTGACTTGGGCAAACAAAAGCCTGAGTTTTGCTACAAAATATAAACACAAGACTGTTTACCCAAGTCACTGATTATAATGAATTTGCAACGCAAATCCATCCAAACCCATACCCTGTACATTGCGTTAAAAACGACGAAAATATATCCTCTGCTAGTGATTTTCAAATGTGGCAGAATTTTACTTTTATGCACTAATTTTCAAGCAAAACGGGTTTTGTGACTTGGGCAAACAAAAGCCTGAGTTCTTTCATTCTTTGGCCTGATCCCAAGAAAAAATTTATCGCCTCCATTACCCAAGAAAACCAATTTTCAGCTGCCATGATAAATGAGGAAATGCAACTGGTATTCTTGGATGAATGGTCCAGCAACACGCTTCAATCAGACATGGCGAAGACGGTGCTACAAGGAGGTTACCTTGTCAAAGCGGTAAAGCACGGAAAACCTGTAAACTTCGAGAACAAATCACCATTCTATATCACCACCAATGAGATGCCATATTTTGATACTGATGATGAAAATCTGAGGCGAAGAGTAGCAATTTTGGAGACAAAAGCATTGCCAAGATGTGTTTCAAATGTTGACAGATGGTTGCAAGAAAATGCCATGGAATGCGTTGCGTGGACAGCAGAAGAGATTGAACGTGAAAGGCGTCATATCAGCAAGAATGAGCTATGGTACGAGGAAACGTGTTCTGCTGAAGTCGGGCTTCCGGTTACTGAACGTGGCATTTTCACTGGTGTTGACATCGCAAATAATAGCAAAGATTTGATGTTTGATACTGAAATCATTCGTTCAATGACAGAAAATGATATACAAACCACAAACAGAGAGCCAGCACACGCCTCAGAATCACAAAATCCATCCCAGTTCATAAGTAACCAATTCAGAGAAGCTGCTAATAAAGCCATCACAAACTTGCTTGAAGGATTCAACGAAAGTCAAGATCCAAAAGCAGCCAAAGAGGAAATTTCTTTTCAAAAGTTGGAAAGCAACGTTGTGGAAAATGCGGGAGATGCAACTGAAGGAAGTGATTCGAGCATTGCACCTAGTGGGAAGACACGATCGCCTGTGTCTGATTCAAGCAGCGAGCCTGAGAACATGATGCTAACTGTTCATGATATTATAGCCAAGGACTTCAACAGGCCAAAACTATCTCCAGTGCACGCGTTTGCATTCAGAAGAGGGCAGAGACTGAAGTCTGTCAGCCATGGGCCAAGCTATGATGCATGGATGCTGTTGCTGGGTGAACATGATGAGAAACGTGACTTTGACCCCAAACTATTCTTAGAAAGATATCCGGATATGGTGGAGAAAATAAAAGACATTCGATTAAAGGTGGACGTATTCGTTTGCAAGGACAATGACCGTTTAAAGCAATGCTAAAAGACTGGTAGTTGCAATACTTTTCGTAAGTTAAGAGACAAGAATAGTTAGGCTATTTGCCCAGATTGTGTTTATAAAGTCAAAGTTAAGATAAGAATAGTTAGGCTATTATAGCCCAATTTGTGTTAATAAAGTGAAAGCTAAGGTACGGCTAGTCAGGCTGTTAGCAAAATTGTGTTTATAACGTGCAGCAAACGTGTTTCTTTCTGAATTTTATTCTTATATCTTCACAGCAATTTTTCTTGTAAGAAATGATGGGCTAAATAAAATGAAAGCCCTGTCTGGTCCCCAATGGTCATCTCTTATAACAGATGATATTGTATTACATCAAAACCTGAATCTGAAAAAGACTACATGTGTGTGTGAACTATGTCACGAAAACAGGACTGCAAATAAACCTAATTCATACAAGGTAGGTGCCCAAGGTTTGAGCTGCCAGAATCTAGTAAGTAAAGAGTTTACTGAAATCTTATTTTTTAAATCGTTTCTTTGCTGTTGAAAGTGTTGAGCTTATGCAAGAGCTTAAGCTGAAATGCATGATAAAACTCATCACTGAGTACAACTCTCCTGTTGGATTTTATCCTGGTTACTCGAGTGTAGCTTTTGAAAAACAAAGTATTTGTTTAGTTATATATACAAAGCAAATAGATCTTGGGAGTAAAGGTTATCTTGTCGACCATTGTTGAAACCTACTATAGTTTCAGCTAACCTGACCGTAATGAAGTTTATCTTGGACTTTGTAGTTGCTTGCCTGGACGGTACAAGCTATGACGAGAAGGACTCTACAAATTCAGATGAAATTGATCGTTTGTCTCATTTAAGACATTACGAGGCACTGAACGAAGAACAGAAGAAAAAAAAGCCAAACAAAGATGTGATTAATAAATATGTGAATCTTGCATTTGCTCCAAGAAGACGTGCTCTACAAGAAACAAGAACAGAAACAAGGCCAAAATTGATCATTAATGCCTATCCCTGCTTCAAAGATCCTGTAGAGGTAAGTAAATTATAAACTTGTTTCACTTGTGAAATTGCCGTCTTTTCAATGGTTTGCATAGTACAATTTTGTGCAAGTAGGATTTTCCAAAATAAGGTAATTTCTTATGTGAATAGTTGTTACAAAAATTTAGTTACTGCTATAAGCCACAAAATATTTTAAACTGACAGCTTTGATTAATATCCAAATTTTGTATATACCGTCAGATTCGCGCAAAACGGATAGCTTTAGACCAGGGAAAACTATCTGACTTATGCGAGGTCTGACTCATGAGAAGTAACTTCAAAAGAAAGATGTTGATCAGACTTTCACGTATGTCCATATTTGTCCGCCTCATGCGAATATCCGACTTATGCGAGTCCAACTTATGCGGGTTTTACTATAGTAATGCTCAATATACCCTCGTGGAAAATGGGTTGGTCTAGGTTGGTACATTCAGTTTAGTAGCTGAAAACTTAGCCTGCGTGCAGACTTTGTTGGTCACTGGGGAGGAGGGGAAAGAAAGGAACTACAAAGTCTGCGCAACGCAGTGCATTTTCTTGTTTTTCATCACATGACCATGACATCATCTTTGTCACAAGATTGCTCAATTTTGAGTTCGAATCGCAAAGAAATTTTGAAACAAAGTGGTGGCTTGTGCGATCTGTATCAAAGAATTAAATGTCAAGAGTGATAGGAATCTCGTAGATAGTGCTGACTCCTTTAGTCCAAAGACTGAAATCGAATCTTTGGAGTTCATTAATCTTGCAGAAACACCGTTGTGTACATATGTCTGTCGGCGATGCGTAGATTTGTTGAAGAAGCAAAGTGGAAGAAAGTTACGCTGCACTTAGGCCCATAGAATCACGGAGGAATTCGACTTGATCAATCATTAAGGCTTGTAACGGGCAAATCACCAGCACAATGCTTGTGAAAAGTGATCTGTCCAACATACAGTCAGCAATCAAAGGATCAAAGGCAAACTCTGAAAGACGAGAGACTTTCTAAAAAACCAATCGGTGCACTGAAGTACACGTTGCTTCCTTGAAGAAATTTCTTCATCACAATTTTCTGCTCATCAAGGATACGATGGATCTTAAAAAAATGCGCTGGACATGGTTTAGGCCACTCTGAAACTTCCATTCATCCCAATCTTTAACATGTTTACACGATAATCTTATCTGCTTCCGGGCTGCTTCCCTTCGCGATCCCCCATTTTGTTCCATTACTGAGTACTTTGATGACAATGAACTTCTTCTCGCTTTGTGAGAAAGACAATACAGACTGTCTTTCGTTAAATCTATTGGGTCCGGGATTTTGAGGACTCGATACCGATTGGCTATCCTAACAAGAGAAAACAAAGGGCATCTCGCTTGCGAAATCACATTGAAAGTTTTAAAACAAGAAAATACATGGCGTTGCGCAGACTTTGTAGTTCCTTTTTTTCTCCTCCTACCGAGTGACAAAAAAGTCTGCACGCAGGCTACTGAAAACTATGGAGTGGATTTCTGGACAAGTTGTTCGATGCATCGAGTTGTCTGTCGAGTCGTTATGTTGACTAGTCAAGTCATCGCATCAACTGTTTGAGTCGTTGAGTCGTAGTGTTGATTTATGGAGTAGTTATTGTTGACTCCTGGAGTCCTGGAGTCCTAGTTGCTGTGTTGTTGTGTTGAGTTGTTGTTTCGGTTGATTCATAATGTCACTTTGCTGAGTCGCCGTGTCGAGTCGTCATGGCAACTCGTTGAGTCATTGAGTCACTCTATAAATTCCAAATCAAGGCTGTATACTTGTTCCTCTTTCCAAAGGACGTGCAATACACAAGTAATAGCAACATGGCAGACAGAAGGAAGGTTGCAGCAAGTTAGGGAATATCTTTGAGATGGATTGCAAACTGTTATCACACGATTTGAATAGTGCCTTTTTGAACGTCTAGATGGCCATGATTAGTTGTGCACCCATGTTGATCGGATGTTGAATGTGGTTGCGCATCCTGCAACATTGTATAACATTCCTGTAGAGATAGAAGTAACGTTGGAAACAGCGTGCCAGATGCTACTGCAACATAATTCTGAAAACAATCCAAGTGTGTTCAGAAGTTGTGGCAACCGTGGTCGACCATCAGTCGTTATCCACAGCGAGCAACTAGAATTGTATTTAGGGTAGGCTTTTGATAGACGAAAATTGCACAAATGTTTGGTGTTTCGAGCAAGACCATTCAACATCGTATTTGGGAATTTGGCATTGATTTTTCATCACATCACGGGTTGGCTGATATGAAACTTGATACTGTTGTGTGAGAATAAATATTGTTCACAACTTTGATGGGATGAAGGTGAATGTAGCAGCGTTTCGCTAACGATGAACTTTGTGAATAGTTACGTTTGCTGCTAATAGCTTCAAACATGACCTTTGTAATTTTTCCTACCTATCTTTTTTCAGAAATAACATTCTCAGATCATTTCCAAATTGTAGATATCGAAGCATGCGGGGTCATCTTCAAGCAAGAGGACTCCGCATTCAGTAGAACAGAATAAAAGACAGTATGAGAAGAGTTTGCCCTGAAGGAATACTGTCACCCTCCTTACAACTAACTGCAGTTCATCGCAAAACATACTCAGTTAGGGCTCCACTTTCTCTGTGGCATATAAATGGGCATCACAAGTTGATCAGGTTTGATTTTGAAGCTTCCCCAAAAGGTTCTAATTTTAAGCAATGTGAACGCCATTATAAAATGATTGAATATGCAACACACTCTGGTATAGCGAGCGAATACAAGGTGTCCAAAGAAAATTCATTCATTTTGTATTGATTTATCTTTGACAAGTTTTTGTCAGGAAATGAAATTTACTAAATAGTGTCTTTAAAAACTTTACTCATTAAACAATATCTTTAATACCCCATAAACTTGGTAAGTGCAATCACAGTACGATGTATAGGACCAAACCTGAACTCAATGGTCTTTGGTGCGAAACCTTGTTCCAAACAAGGAATACTTTCAGCTATGTGTTTGACGTACTGGCACAGTGCAGATCTCCCTGAAATCTAGAGGCTTCCTCTAATTGCAGTTTCGTATAAAAATAACTCTCCTTCTTTGGGGGCTTAATAATAAATTATCTGAAGTTATTTTTCCAACTTTATTTCAGATGGGGATTTGTTGTTCATGGCGGAATAGATGGTTTCTCAGGACAAATCATGTATATGCAATGCAGCTGTAAAAAAAAAGCTGCCACGGTGTTGCAGTTATTTCAGAGCGCTATTGAGCAGTTTGAGCTGCCATCTAGGCTCAGAGCTGACAAGGGTGTGGAGAATGTAGACGTTGCTTGGCTCATGTACACCCATCCAAACAGAGGTGCAGACCGTGGCAGTTTTATAGCGGGAAGAAGCTGTCATAATCAAAGAATCGAAAGGCTCTGGAGAGATGTCTTCTCAGGGTGTCTTTATAAGTTTTACAGCCTTTTCTCGTACGTGGAGAACGAAAATATGCTTGACAATGGCAATGATGTACACATGTTTGCACTGTGTTACGCCTTTGAGCCAAGAATAAATGCACTTTTGGCCCAGGGGGGGGTACTCCCTAACTTTCAATACGGGGGGGGGGTCCATGCCACTATTTATTTGCTGACCCCTAAATATTAAGCCTAATGTTTTGGGGACCCCAAATATTGAGTCTAATGTTTTGGAGACCCCTAATATTGTTATTTATTTCTGGGGCCCCTAAAATATTTTTGAATGACTTCAACTTGAGCTTCTTGATCTTTCTCAGTTTTTGAATGAAGAACACAGAAATATCATTACTCCAAGCTGCATATGTCCAGCATAAGCTGCATGAAATTTAGCCAAGCTTCAGGGGAAGGTCACAAAATTAAGCAATGTAAAAAAACTCACATATAAACTGTTAAAGGCCAAAGCAGTTCTTTCTATATCCTAGCATCATCACTTTTTAATAATTAAAATTGTCTTTTGCTTTGCTTTATCTTTGTGATTACAATATAAATCAGCATATTTTGGCTAGATCTGGGCTAGATGGCCTGGATGGGTTCGTTGACATACTGTGAAACGAATGGGTTCTTAGCATAAAATAGCCCTGGCTACTTCTGAATTTCTTGACGCATATTACCCTGGACATATATGTTAGTACTGCACACAGCTGCACACCACCAGCTTGGAATTTGGCTTCAGTAGTACCCATGTGGTATCAAATTATATGAATTGAACTGAAAATATTTCAGTTAAGAAGATAAAAATAGTTATGAATCGGATTGAGAAGCCAAATCAATGGAAATGCAAATCTGATAAACAACAAGCAAGCTTTACATTTTCTAAGTAAAGCCCAGGGGGCCGCGCGCAGTCTATTTTAGGTTAGGGGTCATTGAAAAACAATTTTTGTCACGGTTAACGGAATTGGGCCGTAAGGGCGGGAGGGGGTCCAGCTCAAATCCGTTAAAACTTGTAGTTTTGTGACGAAAATTGAAATAAGTAATATTTCATTATCAATTCTTAAAGAATAACTTGTAATGTTTAATTTTTCGGCAACGCACTAATTAATTTTAACGTTGCCATCTGGACGATGAAATCGCCATAGGCTTAGGCCCCAACTCAAGACAAATAATAGGCCTATAACGAGAGGTGGTGGTAGGCCCGCGACGCAAGAAAATCTGATGATAAATCTAGTGGTCCGTTAAGAGGGGGGAGGGGGGGTTGAGCCGTTAACGGCCCAATTCCGTTAACTGTGACGAAAATTGTTTGTCGATGACCCCTCATTAGGCCTATACTCAACAGAACGGTTTGATTGTCGCTTGCTCTGTTGGACTGAGCAGGAGATAGATACATAATAATAGAGAACACTCTCAAATACCTTGTTGACATTAGCAGATCAAATAAGCCTTGCGGATGTTTCCACCACAGCACCACACACAACATTGTGCTATCACGGTCTCAGTCTACAGTACTCTCACTCAGTCTCAAGTTTTGTTTTGTTTTCCTCATTCTGCGACCGCCAAAAATGTTGAGTCCTCGTTTTCGGAATGAGGCTAGCACAAAAGAGTAGATTTAAAAGAAAAGCGTTTTGTGGAAAGTTAAGCCAGACATGGAAGCCACAAAGAAAAGAAAATTGGTTGTTGATGGCAAAACACGCAAGATAAATGTGGAACGTTGTAACGCTTTGGGGTCCATAGCGAGCATTGTTGGTCAACCTAGGCATTTTACTTATATTGACAGTGATAACGATGAGATTACTTATTGCTTGACAGAGGAAGAAGTTTCATGTGCAATTTTTGAAGATAATGTAACAAAGTTTGCCGCTGTGTTTACTCGGCTCGTGTAAAACGCTGGCTTGCAGGTTGGTAAAACGCAGGCTTGCAGGTTGGTAAAACGCAGACTTCTGGTTGAGGGGCTGTGGCTAGAGGCGAGGGGCCTGCTACTCAAAACCAATCATTTTAAATGAGTTTTCTAGAACAATGAATGAGATCGAGTTGAGCCCACGCTGATGCCCTGACTGAGGAAACACTGCAAAATCGAGAACTCTACTGTTTAGTTGCAAGAGGCTTCTAAAAGGCCATCCGAAGGCACATCACTTTCCACAAATCTCTCAACACAAATCTCTTAGACCCTTACACTTAGGGGGACATTTCGATTTGGGTTTAAAAAAAGTGCTCGATTTTGTTTGAAATGACCAAAGTCTACCGTTCACCATATTTAATAAGAAACAAGCAAAACATCTGGTTTCCTTATCAAGGAGTTTTAATGTCTGGTTTGGACACAACAACCGCAACTGCTTTTGAGACGTAACCTTTTCAAAATCTCGCTGTAATTTTCCCCAGTTTTCTGTTTCTCCTTCAAGATTTTCGAAGTTTTTTCAATGCTTAGACCTTCCGAGTATTATGATAGAGGAAACAAGTGAAAATGAAGTAAAACACCCCTAAGGATTTCCTTGACCAAAATAAATAGTTTCTCAAATAATTTTTCCCAGTACTGGAATCTCTTGTTTCTAGCGTCTTGCCCTTGCAAATATTTCACAGCGAAGTTTTTATGAGCCCATGCCACTATTTAGACACCACTCAATAAATGCGAGGTAGACAATACAAGAAAGACGAAAGGATTGTTAACATTGCCTTCTTTGAATAAAACAAGAAGTCCTAAATTATGTTATTTTTATTCAAATAGCACAATATGAGATGATCTGCCAGAACAGAACCTTTGTAGCCACCATTCCAATACTAGCCATTTGCATGAATGAGGATTAAGTGATGACATCATTGGTTTTGAGTAGCAGGCCGCTCCCCTCTAGCCACAGACCCTCAACTTGAAGCCTGCGTTTTACCACCTTGGAAGCCTGCGTTTTACCAACCTGCAGGCCTGCGTTTTACACTAGCCGGTGTTTACTGGTGAAGAAAATTCAGAAAGTTCTGATAGAAGGCAACCAAGGGCTGCGCATGAGCTGACAAATGCAAAGTGTGAGGCTACTGCTCCCGCAGGAGACAACAAGGCCAGGCAAAATAAAGATCTTTGCACTAACAAGTCAAGCAGCAATGTTTCAGATAATGCTGGAGCAGGAGCAACAAAGTCTACAAATTCATTGATTGAAAATGCAGTGGAAGTTTCTGAATGCCAATCAACTGCTGCCCCAAGCAAATCTGGAAAACCCAACTCAAGTCTTGATAAAGTTCTTCCTCAACTAAGAAAAGAACACTCTAAGATTTATGGAATGGACTGTGCATTCTCTGTAACTAATGATAAAGAAAAAGAAATGGTTTACTGTCCTGTCTGCATGTATGCTGTAAGCAGCATCCCAGAATGTGCTAAAACACATTTACGATCATCCTCTACCCATAGAGCAAATGTTTATGCAATTTTGGGGCATGACATGCCAATTGATGCAGCGGTTGATCAAGTAGAGCTGTCTTTTGCAATGGCAAAGCGTTTTATTGAGACAGCAGCAGAAAATGAGTTGGAAGTTGTGGAAGAAGGGACTGGCAGTGGAGTCATCAAATGCCTATCATGTGTCCCTCTAGTTGAGATAAATGTCAATGGTAGGGGCAGCTGTCAACAAAGAGTTGAACAACATATAAAATCAGAAGGACACATGAAATCAAAGCAGCAAAAGCGCATCACTAGCATGTTTGCATCCAAGAAATCAGGAACAAATCCAAGCAATTCTTGACAGACTCTTTTGCCCCTAGACAGCTGCAAAGGATTTTGTTCAGAGGATGAATTAGTTATTGATAAGCGAAGTAATGACATAATCAAAGCAGATCCAAAAATACTTATAAATGATGATCCTTGTATTGACAGCAATGGGGAAATGCAGTGGTTCCCAGAGCCTTACTTTGAATCTGAAGGTACTAAGGGTACCTTTAGACACAGAAACTGCGTTCGTGTTGCATACAAAGGTCAAATGCTTAATTCAATTTGTAGGTTTTGCAGATCCATTCCAAATTCAAAAAACATTTAGAGACAGACTTCGAAGGAGATTTCAAAGGGGAGGATTAAAAAAAAGGTATCCAGAAACTGTTTATCAGAGACTGTAGCACAGGAGGCCCCCAGGAGGTTGACTTGAAGATAGCAAGTTCAAAATTTAAAATAATCAATTGTAATACCTTTGTGTTTTATTTGTTGCACCTCTCCACGTCTGTGTTGTGTCTCCCTTTATTGACTTATGCACTGCGTAATTCTTTGAATGCGATAATCGAAATGAAAGTTGAAAGCTAATGTTATAATAATAATATAAGAAGTGAAACTTTGTCTTCAGCCGAAGTCAATAAACTGTTTTGTATTCGCTCGCAATCCGGCATCCCAGCCCCATATCTCTGCTACAGCATATCAAAATGTTCCTCAATCATCGAACTATACTTTCCAATACTTTGTTTCTTCTTCTGCTATGTTTAAAGTTAAAAATTTGCCACTTTATCGAGGCAAGTCTTGTCAAATTCACTTTCTCCCTAACCTCTGACCATCGAACGGTAACAGAGCGATCAATTTTTGAACGTTTTTGCCAGCTTGCCTCTCTCTGGTTTGCACAGAATGTACACATGGATTCCTTGTCTTTGAGCCGATGAAGTAAACCGAACAACTGCACCCTGTTGCCTGACGTATTCATAAAATCATTTGTAATTTGAGAACAATGCGACTGATTTTGACAAACTAAATTTTCTTGTCTAAGTTGATATGTTAGCTACACAGGCATTATCAAACGTCTTTCAAACGTCTCAACATTTTTTATTCACCCGGTAGAAGCAATCAGAGATCCATTCAAACTTAAGGGATTATTTCAACTTTGGTCATTTCTCGCAAAGTGCTTTTAAATAAAAAGTGTATCATAATACGCATAATTTTTGTTTATTACTTTGTTCTTTCTTGCAATTCTTGGTTCAAATGGTGGTGCTTAATGAATTTTGCTAAATTGTGAATTTTTATTTGGCCCAAAAAGAAACCCCACATTGCCCAGTTCCAAGTTCCTTATAAAAATGGGTGTAGGATATCTGAGGTTGCTTAAATATCAAATGTCAAATAATAAATATCAAATGCCGAAAAGTCATCAGCTGTTGCTAGGCGCTGGCTGTCTTCTTCTCTCTTTTCCCATTTCCTCTTATTAAGTGATTTCCTTAATGACTTCAACCAAAACCGGAATTGTGTCTGTGCCTTTAATAACGAACTTTCAGATACATCCAGCAGAGAATCAAAACATTGGAGGAAACTGCAAAAATGTAGCAGTGAATGCAAGTAGGCATTCACTGTACCTGGCTTTTTGTTCTTTTTGAAATCCTCCAGCCACAACTTTTGTAATTTTTCCGTAGCTACCAAAACTCTGATATCTTCAACACTCTCTTTCCCTGTTGATGTACTTGCTTCTTCAACAGCCCTCTTTTCTTAACGATTTGGCTCACATAAATGGTGGCAACGCTTTCCTTTCTGTCACCACCATTCATCAACATAAGCCAGGTCCTGAATGCCAATACCACAGGCTCCTCTGACCCAGAAGGGCTGATATTCTCCTCACCTTTGGTGGCTATTTCTTCGTCTTCAAATTCGCTATCCTCGTGCTCTTCGGGGCTTTTCAATTTATCGCTGCTAAAATTTATCGCTGCTCGATTCCATACATGTCTAGCAGTGCGGACGTGCTTTTATCGGCGGAAACATGAAAGGGATCTATAATCCTTCATGGTTTGAGCCTGTTATTTCTCTTAAATAGTAAGATAGATGCATTTTTATTCCTTTATTTCTTTATGTCACGGTGTTCAAATAAATCCAATTGGATAATCAAGAGGAATTCAGAGATATTTTAAAGAATAGTTTATGCGACTTTGAAGCCCGTCTGGAAAAATCGATCAAAGAACAACTGGACAATTCAATCGCTAGTTTCAAAGATGAGATCAATAGGCTTCTCACAAACAAGCTAGCAGAAGTTGATTCCAAACTTGAAGACATCGAAAAATCCCAGCAGTTTCAAGCGGATCAATACGAGACCTTCCGCGTGCAAGTAGGGAATGTCCTAAAGCAGAATACGGACCTCCGTAATGAAAATGGAAATTTAGCTGCTCGCATCAGAGATTTGGAGAAGAAAGATCAAGTGAGATCCAAAACAATTGATGATCTAGAGCAATATGGTCGACGCGAAATGATCGAGATCGGAGGAATTCCAAGATCTCGCGAGGAAGACTGCGAAAAGATCACAATTAACCTTGGTGGTAAATTTGGTGTCAAGTTAGTCCCTGACGACATTGAAGCAGCACATCGCAACTCCTCAAAAGATGAAGCACCAATAATCGTCAAATTCAAATCGAGGAAAATGAGAGAGGAGATGCTGTCAAAGGACGCCAAACAGAAATGCAAAAAAACGAAAGTTTCAGACCTTGGTTTTCCAATGCCCCCACATGACCCAAACAACACAGAAGCTGGCAAAATCTTCGTGAATGAGAGCCTCACCAGCAGACTCAAGAACCTCCTGCGCCTTACTAAGATAAAGAAAAGGGAACTGGGTTACCAATTCGTGTGGACCCGAAATGGCAAAATTAACGTGCGGAAAGACGAGAATGCTGTTGTAGCCACAATTAGTTACGCAGCAGATTTGGACAAACTAGCGTAAGACCTTCTTTTCGTTTTCCTAAATAATTTTATTGCTTTTGTAGTCAAGTATCTTTCTATGCTAGTGTTGAAACCCCCATTAAACCCCAATGACTGAATCATTATGTTTCCCAAAGTGTAAGACAACGGTCCCTGACGACAAAGAAGGCATATGCTGTGATTCCTGTAATTTTTGGCATCATTTGAAGTGCTCCGGCCTAAAAAAATCTGAATATTTTTACTTGTCTGAAGACTCTGAAAGTTCCTGGTTCTGCCGCCCATGCCTACACGTCATGTTCCCTTTTCAAAATCTAAGTGACGCACAACTCGTTAAAGTGCCTATCTAGTCCAATTTCCCAAATTGCTCATAAAGCATTGTTCGAAAGCTCTGAATGCACTTATAATGAAAAAAAATAAATGAAAATTTTCTCGACTTTATATTTATGTAAAATAGAGTTTGAAACTGCCGCTTTTCGAAAAGAATGCTGACTTTTCAAATGCTGACTAAAGCAGGATGAAATTTTCCAAAAATTCAATGACAGTTATGCTTTATTGTGTCCCTTCTAACCTTTAAGATAATGTTTTACTTGGGTTAGATAGGCACTTTAAAGAGCTTGACATGACATGTGCTAAGTCCGTTGCTAAGTTCGTCTCTATCATCAATCCTACGACAGGATATGATAAAAATTGTTCGGTTTGTACAAAGAAAATCCGTGTCGCCAAAACGTCCATTCTCTGTGGCTACTGTAGACATCTCATCCACAAAAAATGTGCTGACGTAAAAAATTGGTCTGTCGACAGCATTGAGAGTCACTTAATGACGTGGGAATGTTTAAACTGCAGATTAACACTTTTGTCTTCCCAGCCATGTTTCCCTATCTGCAATGCAGGTATATATACTACCAAGACTGGGTGTCCACAGCTGTGGACCATTGCAACCACAACAACATCTTGAATGAGTAGAATTGCTGAGTCAGCACTTAATTTTGTTTTCATTTCTAGCTGCGAAGAGGATTACTTCCTATCCAGTATCTTCTTATAATCATCTTCTATTCCTTCTTGTGCCCTGCTTGTGATGGCCAGTTTTTATGAAGACAGTTCTTCAGAAGGTTCTTTCCCGAAGAATGAAACAGAAGAAGAAGCAGGATCAGGGGAGGAGGACTACTCAGAGGAGGAAGAACGGGAAGTTAGGCCATCATCGCCGCCATCATCGATCAAACGAAAAAAGAAGCTGCCAAGAGAAAGACACCGGACGAACTTCGAAAAATATCACCGGAGTATCGTGTACTTGAAAAATCGTGTAAGTTGGATTTAGAGGGGATTTAAACAATGCATCCTGTTCATTTTGTAATTTCATTTGAAATGCAATTCAAAGAAAACTGGGTGGGGCCAGTTGCAGAGTATGGCACTTCTCGACGAGATCTCGCGCGTGCAGACCAACAAAGCAGTGGTGTTTTCACGTGCAAAGTCTGTTTTTCCTTTGTTTTTAAAGTAGAGAACAAAAGATCTTCTTCAAAATCGGCGTGCGCACATCAAACTCATCGTGAAAAATCTCGTGCATGCAGTTGCCACGCTCTGCAGACTTGAGACTGGGGTGGGGTGGGCCATCCAGAAATCCATTTTGCCACAGGCCAGATTGGAAAGTTTGCAGAATGTGCGGAGGATCTCTAATTCCTTCAAATCATTTGCGCGGCTGTATTTTTGTCGCAAACCAATAGGCTATTGTTTCCTTTTTAGTTTTACAAAAGTTTTGCTTTAGAACCACGCCTGAAATTTAAAGTGCACGGCAGAGAAATTGGCCGCGCAGGCACAGCAAATTTTCCAATCTGGGTCACGGATAGCAGAATTTGGCTGCTAGCTTCTGAAATCTCCCCCCCCCCCTTGGTTTACCTTACCCCTCACTAAGAGTTTTATGTAGGACTTCTTTTTCGGCCTTTTTTCTTTTACATAATATTTACCCTTTATTTAATATTATCCTGTCCAGTGTACAAAGTTTGGAAAATATAATTGAAAAAATTGTTAGGTTCCATAATGATTAACGGATTCTTGGAGAACTCCCTCCCCCTCCCTAATAGCCAGATTCTGGTATCTATCACAAAAGGAATTTTTTGACAGTACAATCTTGTACAAGGGTACTTTCTTGTCTTTGAGCAGATTTACTGCTATTTCAGGCTGAAAAAGTTTGCTGTACATGCAAAAGTGTCTTGTTTTTTCTTGCAATCTTGCAATTTTTGTTGCAACAGAACAAAAATCACAAAGAATCCTTCAACCTTGTGGCTATCAACCAAACTTTAATTCATTCAAATTTTTGCAATGTTCTCCTTCTAATGAATTTTCAAATGCGTGAAGCTCTCCTTGGTGCACCTGATAGACTCTTGTTAAAGTTTATATTGATTAATTAATTGATTAATTAATTAAAGTTTGCATTATCTTATACCCAATTAGGGTATTCAAGGGTAAAATAAGTAAGCTTGGGGTAAAAAGTTTGAATAGAATTCTTAACAATCTTTATACCACATCTGTTTGGACATCTGCTGTTTGAAATGTGCAATGTTGATTGTAAAGTCCATGATATAGCATCCTTTTTTAGCAATCAACGTTACCCCTAGCATACCCATTGTATCACTGCATATTAGAGAGAGTACATCCATTGGCATTTATAAAGAGTTATATGCTGGTTATTTCTGAAGAAGATCCCAATTATAATTTTCACAATGAAAATTCAAGGTTTAGTTCTATCATATTTGGCAATCGTTTTCAGGTGCTGATAGCTGATAGATAGTAAACACGTTTGACTTCTAGGCTCTTGCCTGTGGCATCCTTTTAGCAACCTTTAATCCAACGATGGCTGAGAGGAATCAGCCTGAAATGCCCAAGAAAGAACTTAGCTTGGTTCAGATTTTTTAGCTATTCAAAAAGGCTTGCTCAGTAAAAATAGAGTTTTTCAAAAAGAAAACCGATTATCTAAATTTCTTTGCCTACCTTCCTTTGTCAGAGGCACCTTTTGAGACATTAAGTTGAAAAGGTTTACTTGGTCTTTATTGCAGCTGCAGGTATACAACCAGTCCCACGAATCTTCAAACTCCACTGGCTTGCGAAGAACGAACACGANTTATACCACATCTGTTTGGACATCTGCTGTTTGAAATGTGCAATGTTGATTGTAAAGTCCATGATATAGCATCCTTTTTTAGCAATCAACGTTACCCCTAGCATACCCATTGTATCACTGCATATTAGAGAGAGTACATCCATTGGCATTTATAAAGAGTTATATGCTGGTTATTTCTGAAGAAGATCCCAATTATAATTTTCACAATGAAAATTCAAGGTTTAGTTCTATCATATTTGGCAATCGTTTTCAGGTGCTGATAGCTGATAGATAGTAAACACGTTTGACTTCTAGGCTCTTGCCTGTGGCATCCTTTTAGCAACCTTTGGGTTTTTTCATGGGAGGAAATTTTGTTCAATTGAAGCATAGAACGTAGAAAATCTTTTGTGGAAAATATGCAGGAGGTTTTGACGAGGTTCTGAAGATAAGACAAAGGCCTCTCTGTATAACTTTTCAACCTTAAAGATTTAAAATTTTAGACTGTGCTTCAGGAGTTATATATTAAAAATATAATTGTATGAGAAATACTGGAGTGTAATTAGAAAAATAGCTTAGTGAAAAAGTAAATTACCTTTTAAAATGTGTTGCCAAGATATATGATATGATATATTGTATAGATATTCATATCTATGTGTATAGAACTTGACACTGTATATACCTCATTGCCTTTTTTGTTTACTTCTTCAAGATGTTCTGTGCATATTTCAAGCTACAGGATTGCAAAAAATAATTATTACTCATAATTAAGGATGATTTTAAAAAGATTATACACTTCACAACGTTTTGATCCATCACAAAATCTACATTTAAATAAAATATTTAATTTTGGATGAAAATCATGACTTCTGGTTCTTTGCTTACTCAAGGCAGCAAATAACTGAATATATTTCTCATCATCAACGCTTAATAAACCCATTCTATCTACTGTTATTTATAAGTTATCTGTCAGTTACTATTTTTGAAAACTTCACAATTTGTATTTTCTCCAAAACGTAGTTTATTTGAATGGAGGTGAAAAGAATTTATCTGACTTACTGGTTGAGCAAAGCAATTGTGGTTGTTCAATAGGTTGTGTTGCCGATGAAAGCCAACAATATTGGCTGACATTTTGATTTGATTTTAAGATCAAACCTGGCGAAAATCGGCGTTTTCGTTCCAAAGTTATCAGGGATTTCCTGGAGAAGGTTACTTCAACGAACATTAGAAACAGGCAAAAATCAGGAAAACTGATGAAAATTAGATTATCATTCTCCAGAATATCTCTTACAACTTTGAGAAAGGAGTACCCAATTCAAGTACAATCACAAGATAGTATTACTAAATGCATTGTTTTCACTCAACTATTTTTATGCTATGAGCATTTTCAATCCCTTCCATTACTTGGAATTCATAGCATAGGGTTAAGCATCACTAAGTATTTGATGGTCTTTGATATTTTGCAAACTTTATTGCAGGAGCTTAACAGTGCTCCTGCAATGCAGTGATATTTCTACTTTGATTTTTGAACTGCAAAAGCATTGTAAATTCCCATTATTAGTTGGGATTGCCCCACAAAGTTTCAAATTTATTTGTCTGTGAAGGTCAAGAAATTAAAGCGTGAGCATGCTACATTTCCAGTGCTGCTAATCTACAAAGAAAGAGATCAAATTCACTTTGTTGGTATGTAATTGATAATACCTTTTGTATAAAAACAGTTCAGCTAAGCACAAGCGTACGTGCCAGGGGGCCGGAGGCGGCAGCCTTCCAACGTTTGGAGAATTAAAAAAAAAACCATACTCGGGTAAAAGATTCACTTGAAGTCGAATGTTAGTAAACAATGGCCTTGATTTCGGGCAGCCCCCTAGATCTTAACTTCCCGTACGCTTATGCGGCTAATTTTGGAATGGTGACCAATTGCTGGCATGGATTATCAACGACTACAATTCAGTATTGTGCATTTTCGCCGCTGCAACTTTTTAAAGTTAATGTGTAGGCTTGAAGATAACATTGAATAAAACAACTACAGCAAAGTGTGGTTTTGGGCGCTCCCTGGTATGGTGATACCGGGTGTTCCAGAAAAAAGTTCCCACTTTTGACTTTACTGGTCATGATAACTCGTATACTATGTCGATTTTGGAGATCAAGCATTGATTTCTGCGGGTAGTTTTCAAGATCGAGGATTGGAGTTTGTCATTAGTTACGGCTTTTTTCTTTCAAAATTCCAAGGAGATTTTAGCAAAGGCAAATATCTAGATACAGCTGTGTGACCGAATTTCCTGAAAATTATTGCACTGTGATAACTTCTGTGTTGCTCCCACACTTTCTACGTACTCAAATCATTCCAATTTATTCCTTTGACCAATACCCTAACAGGGGACTCAGATCTTGTGAGGGCATTTGAAGCGTCAGACGCAGTGAAGCAAACAATCAAGGATACTTTGCAAGGATCATCGCTTCCGGATATCCCCCCATCCAAGAAAATTAAGAAGAGCCAAGACTATCTAGAAGGGAATGCTCTCAGAACACTCGTTGGTATGCACAAAATTAGTTTGCTTCAGCTGAATTTTTCATTGGTCTTTCTTCTATTTATTTACTTTATGCTGTTAATAGTCTATTATTTGGTACTACCAGGTACTAATAGACTATGAATAATCGAATTGAGAAATATCTGTAATTTGTAGAAAAATATCTTCCAAGCGATTCGCGAATTCTTTTGCATTTGCCTATCGATAATCCACTGGCCAGTTTTTCTGGTGCTTGTTGTCGTGTGGGCTACCATATGTTAGAATTTTATTGCGGAAAGTCTAGCTAAGGGTTTGCCTTCAAATTTGGTATGTGTCTCCGTGGACATTATATCAGAATTAAAAAATTTTGATTAAAATGTTTTGATTAGCGGATTGAATAATAAATTCTTCTGCAACCTATAAAGCATCTCAAAATGAGCTTTCTCCAAAGTTGCAAAAGCAAACAATTGTGCTTAATACATCTTTCCATTGCCAAGAATATAGTTGATAGTATACTTTTTACAGAATTTTGATAGCGAGTAGTGAGTAATTAATAGATTTCTGGAGAGGATCATTTCTGAAAACCGGCTTTCTCTTTTCTCGTGAGAGCGGAACACAGAGTTACATGGAGTAAAATATGGATGGTAACGTAAATTTAGATACCTATAGATGTCTTGATTTAAGATCAATAGTCAAAACAAGTTTCAATGAAGAAACAGTCGCATTCTCAAATCCATTGCGTTAACATTCATTTAAGTATCCGTCAGCCCATGCGTGTATCTTCTTGAATAGAGAAACATCTAACTAATAGAATTTCAATGATCTGAAATCACACGGTAATTTGCATACATTTAGGATTCGTCCTATTTTAGAGAAAGGTGAAGAAAGTGTGCTGAAAGATGATCTTCGTATGTTGATCGTCAATTACACAACCGGGTGTAAAAAGATTCATAACTTTTGGATTCTATGGACGCGAATGCAACTCACCAGGCATACCGAAGTCGATTTGCTCGGTTTCTAGCTGCACGGTCTGTTGAGGAAAAAAAGGATATGATCAAATTTTCAGATATTTCGAGCAAGGTATGCCTTTTTAATTATATGTCAGATATGCCCTTGTTATTATATTTGCGTATGTTACAATTTACCTTGGGCCAAATTATATGAGATAGACAAAATCTCTTTGTGTATTCTTGCAAAGATAACGCAGAAAAAATAGACTAGATTTCATAACCTTTGATCTCAATATTCTTCATTATCAAGACGTCGAGATGCGTATCAACTAACTTTACGAATTGAATGACATACTATCTTAAATCACACCTTCCATAGATTCCACATCAAGGACAGACGGTTGATTGTGGCCTGTACATGTTGTATTACATCGAGTCTTTCATGAAAAACGTATGTATGAACCTCATTATATTAAATATATATCAAACTAAAGCGAATAACTACTAGAAAAACTTCCGAAAGTTGAGGGAGAGCTGCTGTGCAGAATAATAAGTTTGTTTTCGTGCAATCAAAGGAAGTCAAGAAATGCCATTTCATTCGCTTGGTAATAATGTATCATTTTTTAGGTTTGAGCCGCAAATAAAGTTTTAAGGTTACGGTAAACGTTTGTAGCACAAGATTGGGTTTTCTCCCCACAAAATCCAAACTATTAGCGGGGTCTAGTTAAACTATACATCATTTGATGCATAAGAATGTAGGGATTCTAACCATATCAAAATAATTGGCAAAGATTGTAAAATGAATTTTTCCAGGAAACTTTATTGCTTAAGAGAGCATACCTCCTTCAAAAGCTATTTTGTACCTTGCGTTTAACGTAACAAAATCTAACTTATATCAACAGGAAGCGCACATCCTAAGCTACCAAAAGATGTCTCAGATTCTTCAAATTCTTCCTCCCCTCAAAAATATAAGCTGTCATAAATTTGCAAATAACTTCTCTGCCCTCGCACAGTCGTATTTGGCTATAAAAGACGGACCAGAGGACATACAAAAATTCTGAGACATCATTTGGTTGCCCCACACCTGATCTGGCAGTGTGCAAAATTTGGAGCCATTCGATAAGTTCCTTGGGTACAAAATAGCTTTTTCGTACCTGTACCTAGTGGATTTGTGAGTCCTGAAAAAACGGGATTTTACTGATCGCACTTGCAATGTAAATATAAAGGTCAAATAATCCATAATGTAATCCGGGTCAAGCAATTACCGGTTATAAAGCAATTTGTGAATTTAAACAAAGGAATCGATACATATA
>REGM01000146.1:5680-19036 GCA_004194415.1 Aurelia aurita | reverse complement strand
TGTCCAAGAAGTCCGCGATTTTGTCCAACATGTCCAAGAAGTCCGCGATTTTGTCCAAGAAGTCCGCGATTTTGTCCAAGAAGTCCAACATGTCCAAGAAGTCCGAGAAGTCCGTGTTTTCGGCCTGGCCCAAAAAAAGTGGGAGTAAGTATGCATTGTTGAAATTTTATTAAAGATTTGAGATTTTGAAATATATATCTTCTCAAGTAGGAAATTGGTGATCTTGGGAGACAGATCAAGCTAGAATTCACTGCAGGATATTTTAATTTCAGAATTTGCAATATAGATTTTGATCACACTGCTTAGAATTTTTGAATGTTATGTGAAAAGCCTGTTACTGATATGAATTAGCTTGACACATCATGTTACAATCTTTCCTTACTTTGTGGGAACTATATAAATATTTATTTATGGATTGAAGCAACTATAGTTAACCTTTGTCTTTTTTATGGAGTGTGTTTTCATGCACATTATGGAATCAAAATTTCAATGTGTTTTCAAGATTATTCATCACAGCAATGTTACCATGAGCTGATAGGAACTGGATTACACATCAATTTTAAAATGTAAACAACATTTGTAGAAACTATAGGAATACTGTTCGAAACAATTTGATAGTTTACTTAATTATCTGTTCTGATGAAGGGTGTTTTCATTCACAATTTGCACTCAAAGTAATAGAACATCATTCAGGACAACCTCCTACACATGTTATTGATATGAATTTGACCACAGGGCATTCTACAATTTGTAATACAAACTTTGTGGGAACACTTTCAGAATCTGGTTTTCTATGGAATCAAGTTATAGTTTACAGAGTATAAAAGTCATTCAATATTGCTATTAAAATAGTGGACACAATTCAAGCGAATTATGTACTCATGCTATTTGTGTGAACTTTACTGCACAACATGACAGAGTGGATAGCACAATTTATGGGACATATAACATATTCATTTGCAGGTATATTCATTTCTAGGTAAAAAACCCATGTTACAAAACTTATCCACTTTGAGCATATGTTGTAAAGATTTTGTCTATCTTTTCTCAGGAAAATGATATCACAGCCACAGCTTCTCCCAAAGTTTCAGAGTCTGGTACATAAAAAACAGTGGAAGTAAGTGTGACATTGATAAAATGTCATGGAATATGCGAGATTCTGAAATATCTTCTCTAGCAACAGAATGTTTTCTTACTTTTTGGTAACATTAGAACTACTCTTCCATGGATTGAGCCAATTTGTGTTTTCCCTGTCTCTTTAGTGAAGGATGTCTTCAAACATATTTTGGAATTGAATTTTGGTTGCTTATTAATACTACCATGTATGCTGTTAATACAAACTGGGATACATTTCTTTTTACAATGTATGCAAACTTTGTCGTAACAAGTGGGAAACTGTCTTTATATGAGAGCAAGCAACTCAATATTTTAATTATGAAGGTTTCACTCTCATTTTCGAATCCGGTTTTAATAGTATATTGAACATTATACATCCATGTTATTATTGTTATGAATTTTATTGAGCCCCATGGTACAATGTTTTACACACACCAGACTGCATTCTTTGCTGTTCGCGGAGAATATATTCTCCGCGCAATCTTCAAGAAAACAATAGGACCTTTTGTTCTTCTATTGTTTTTATCTGCGCACTTCTCCGCGCAAGAAACAAAGAATGCAGTCTGGTACACACATTGTTTAAACAATTACTGTAGAATTGGTTGGCACTTACATTTTTGGGCAAACCTGTTATTTCAGTTGAAATACATTATTTACCCCCATTTTATTCATACACAAGATCATTGTTTCCACCAAGAATGGGGCTGACTGGACCCCCTTCTCCCCAATGTCAATGACTGGGGTGTACTCAGTATGTACAGAGGAAACTTACAGTTTGATAAAGTCTTTTACATCAAGTATGTTTTCATTCACATTTTGAAATCACTTTTTTAAATTAATTAATTTATATATCCTTATATTGTCACCATGGGGAAAAATACATCAAAACGCTACAAATGAGAATCTGAGAGCCCTGAGATGAGAATCTGAGAGCGAACACTAAAGAAATTGCGTTGTTTGTTGCCTATCTCTGTTGGACCCGAACACGCCACAAATTTTGCCAATTTTTCATCTCAAAAATACATCAAAATGGGTGTCTGATGCGATCTTTTATATATTTCTTCATTTCTTATTTTATCCATTAATTTGATGTTTAACATTCTACGTAGCAGTTTTCTTTGGAAGATATCGAGACTTTCTTCCAATTTCTTGGTTAATGTCCAGATCTCGCAATTGTAAAGCAGCATTGGATATACAAATGTATTAAGCGTTCTTATTTTCAGTTTTATGGATGTCTGTCTGTTGCAGAGAATTTTTTCACCAGTCTCAATAGGTAAATAAGAAACTGTTTTGACAGTCATCCTCTTGCAATTTTGCAAATTCTTCTTTTCTAGAAATAACAGTACCAGCAATGTCCAAGAATGAACATGGAGATAGAATTTATGACAAGACACACACCTGTTATTACTGTTATCTCATGCTAACCTGATGTTTTAACTCATTTAATTTAATTTCTTTTCATTTCCTGCTTACAACTTCTAGATGATGATCATATGTGATACATTTCTGCTATCCGGTTTTCCTTGTTATACTGTGATCATTGACAATCACGAAGTCAGAAAGAAATGCAGTTTACCCAAATTAATTAAATTTGACCTTTTTCCTGGCCATTTTACTTTATCCGCTAGCCAATATGATGGATGCTACCAGAATTGGTTACAGGAACATTCTGCTTCTTTAGAGAATTTGAATTAGCGTAAATTGTAGCATTCAAAAGTGCTATGCATACTAGAAAATGTTGATAGCAGATTGTGAATTCAAATTTAAGTCCTAACTTTAAGTCAATGCATAGCACAATGAGGAATTGTAACTATGATGCAGATATATAAAAATACTATAAAGTGCAAGGAAAATACGTTCACTGTTCAGTGTGGTACTTGTATGAGAACATAAAAGGTGGTTGCAATGGACTCCTTTTCTACTCAAACGATACTTTGTTTCTGATTAAGTTTGTTATTAATTATTAAAGACATTGTGGCTTCATAAAATGCCAAATTTAGTTTGCAAAATCGAAAGAAAACCTCAACTACCTCCCAAGAGAATAAACCGCCTAATGTCACCAAAAGTTCATAACCCTTACAAGATTCAAGTTAATTCCCTGAGTTCTTTTGAAAAATACTTAGTTTGTAGCTATTTGCAATAAAATTGCAGTTCTATAGCCGAAAACAATTTTTGGTCTGAACAATTTTTGGGAGTAATTTGGGGGTTTTTTACTGCGCACGCACAAAGCCGCCATATTGCCAATGATTTAATTTATTCCGTCAAAATTACTTCGCAGCCCTGGGGTGAATTACTCCATGTAATCTCACGCAACATATGTAGCATTTTTACTTATGTAGCATTTTCATTCATACAACTCGTCTACACATAGCAAACTCTACTCCTTGTTCTAATTCGTGTATACTTTTTCAGTACAGAGACCGCTACCTAACTATTGACGATGCACAGCAAATGCTATATTGCATGTCTTCAGAAGCTGTATACAACAGCAAGCCACAGCTCAACAAAAGCACGCCTACTGAAATCTTGCGTTATGCAATTGTAAATGAAGTTATGGGACTCACAAAACATTGTGNCATTTAAAAGTGCTATGCATACTAGAAAATGTTGATAGCAGATTGTGAATTCAAATTTAAGTCCTAACTTTAAGTCAATGCATAGCACAATGAGGAATTGTAACTATGATGCAGATATATAAAAATACTATAAAGTGCAAGGAAAATACGTTCACTGTTCAGTGTGGTACTTGTATGAGAACATAAAAGGTGGTTGCAATGGACTCCTTTTCTACTCAAACGATACTTTGTTTCTGATTAAGTTTGTTATTAATTATTAAAGACATTGTGGCTTCATAAATTGCCAAATTTAGTTTGCAAAATCGAAAGAAAACCTCAACTACCTCCCAAGAGAATAAACCGCCTAATGTCACCAAAAGTTCATAACCCTTACAAGATTCAAGTTAATTCCCTGAGTTCTTTTGAAAAATACTTAGTTTGTAGCTATTTGCAATAAAATTGCAGTTCTATAGCCGAAAACAATTTTTGGTCTGAAAAATTTTTGGGAGTAATTTGGGGGTTTTTTACTGCGCACGCACAAAGCCGCCATATTGCCAATGATTTAATTTATTCCGTCAAAATTACTTCGCAGCCCTGGGGTGAATTACTCCATGTAATCTCACGCAACATATGTAGCATTTTTACTTATGTAGCATTTTCATTCATACAACTCGTCTACACATAGCAAACTCTACTCCTTGTTCTAATTCGTGTATACTTTTTCAGTACAGAGACCGCTACCTAACTATTGACGATGCACAGCAAATGCTATATTGCATGTCTTCAGAAGCTGTATACAACAGCAAGCCACAGCTCAACAAAAGCACGCCTACTGAAATCTTGCGTTATGCAATTGTAAATGAAGTTATGGGACTCACAAAACATTGTGCCTACGCCGGTGAGTTATGCACTTGATGAGTTAAGTGTGATCAAAATTGCTAGATCTTACAAGTGGGTGATGTATGATTTGTTGACGTACATTGCACGAAAATTTCTAAAATTTGATTATCGTGACTTGCCGACTACACCTGTTATACCCGACAATTCTAGTACAGATTTCAACTAATTTTTCATAATAATTGCGTCCTTAATGTTTTTCTTTATCCATATTTTTATCCATATCTTGCGACAGTGCTTTCAAGAAACATAAACCTTCACTGCTCATTCATTGCTGGTAAAGAGCTATACCATGGACTGTATGCGCCATGTTTATGTTGTGCAATGGACCTCTCTCCTCCTTTAAACCTGCTGTTTGCTCCGACCAGTCAAGCCTACTACCCCAACCACTATGTCCCACTTGTTTGGAAAATAGGTAAGCTAACTGTTTAAATAGTTGATATTCAAATATAGGGCATTTTCATTAGATTTATATAGAAAGTACAATTTTGTAAGGTTTCACTTTCGCTCCGTCAGAAAGAAAAGATAATCAATTTTTACGAAATTAATATGAATATAGAAGACAGCTCATAATCAATCATCAGAAACTGGACGAATTTAGATCGACAAGTTTCCCCATTGAGGCTGAATCCACACTTGAAGCGTCACTCTTGATGAATTCCAGATAGCAATGAAGTGCGGCAATGCAACAAAGTTGTATTAATTCAACTTTGCTGCGCGTGTCGCATCGTACGACAATTCACCTCAAATGTGGATCCAGCTCAACAACTGTATAAGATGCAATCATTTAATTGAATATGCCGGCGTTCTTCCTTCTGATCCCTTCTGATCATGACATGTATTTGTCGATTTGTAATGATATTACAGTACTAATTGTCTTGACATAAAGTAATTGATCATTTAAATCACATTCTTTATTGAATATATCTTCGTTTCCCTCCACTTTTGTAGTTGATCAAAAAATATTTTTGATATTGCAGCTTGCAATAGTAGAAACGTATACTTATAATAGAAAAATCATTGCTTAATAATCAATCTTTTCAGATCAACGGTCTACTTTGCAAGATCTGCCACAGCCACGTTTGGGGAAGGTTTGTGCGGCAATCAAGCGGCTTGGCTGCCAGGCTGTTGGCGAGGAGGCAAAACAATGGGTGACTTGCACTAATTGTTTGCTAACCCTTTCGTCGTCATAAGGACATATATGTCCATTTTTACTGTGCAAGATAAAAAACAAAGACAATATGAAAAATATATTCAAATTTTTCCAAGAAACAGATTCTTTATGCATAACTTTACATTTCAAAACCAAAAAAAAGTTTTAATCAATGTTTCAGTTTGAGTTCCTTGTTTATTTTGTTGTGTGGTATGTACGAAAACAGTCTATGCACAGAAAAATTTCACATTTGCAGCACTGGTATGAAACTTTGCTACCACATTCATTTTTACAGCAGCCTCTCTTCTCTGATTTGATAACATAATGTTGAACTCCATCAAATCTCTTAGTTGCATTAGGCTGCTGACCCAATGCTCTTTTTCTTGCAGTAAATTTCCCAATGAGCCCTTGAAGTAATTCAATACGGAACTCTTTTTGTCCCCGTTTTAGCGCATCTGGCTGAAATTGTTCAATAATCCATGCATTGACAACTGCCTGCTTGAACAAATCCAAAAAAATTGGTAACCACCATCTATATGACCTTCTTGACAGGTTGTGATATGCCATCATCTGATCATTAGTATCCACACCTCTCATGTTTGGACGATATACCGGTGATACAGGGTGGGCATTGTCTGATGATCTTCTGAGCAGTGCCTTTTTGAGACTTTTTTACGTATCTTTTTCGTTTGGTGTGGCTCTGCTCATACTGCTGATGAGAATGACATCCTTGGTATCTTTCCATTTAGTAACCACAGTTTGGGGATCCTTCATTCTCCAAATCATTTCCCCTGGCTGCAGCTTCGCTTCTCTAATCTCAACTGGAATACCTACACGGTGAGGACGAATTGTTGCAGTTGCAAAGATACCTCTATCATACAGCTTGTCAATCAGGCCAACTGAGGGAAAAAAATTATCAAAGAAAAGCTGCCATGGCTGACCAGCTGGGAGATTGTCTGCCATTTGTAGCACAACATGTTCACCAAGACCAACTTCTCTATCTTCTCCCTTGCCAGTGTAGATATCAAATGCAAATAAATATGCTGACATTGAGTCAACAAGCTTCCACATTTTGAAACCCCATTTATTAGGTTTGTCCTTCATATACTGTTTGATATACTCCTTCCTGTGAAAGATATCATTCCTTCATCAACACTGTTTTGCTGGTGTGGTACCCAATTATCCTTGAAGGATTCTTGAAGCAACTTCATGACCGGCCTTATTTTGTGCAATTTGTCATGATCTGGGTTATCTCTAGGCAATGCAGTGTTGTTGTCATTGCAATGCAAGAATCTAAATATATCTGCGAATCTGTGGTAGCTGAAAACACTTGAGATACGTTCTTGTCCAAGTTCTTTAGACCAATAGTCCTTGAGGTCTCCAAGAGAGCACAAGCCAATAAAAAGCAAGCATCCAAAAAATGCTCTCATCTCGTCGATAGTGACTGGTTTCCATCTACTTTGCGATGATGGTGCAGTGAAAGGATGCTGAAGTCGTTGTTCTGCATATCTGTTTGTTTCTTCAACAATGAGCTTCATAAGTTCTGGGGTAAACAGCAGGTCAAAATAGGCAGCTGGAGTTCCATCTTCACTCAAGAAAACACGTGGACCAGACTTTTTCCTGAAGGTTGGAATGTGAATTTGTCTCTCAATGTCATCCCACATAGGCCCATTTATATCATATTCCTCTAAACGATCCACCAATTCTTGCTTTCTCCCTGTAGTTGCAAGTCCACGTTGCCTACACAGCTCTTTCAACTCTTGGGCCCTCATTTTTTCGTATTCTGTGTCATTTTCAGCTAAATCGTGATCCTGGTGAAGCACAAAGTCGATCGCTTCTTCCTCGCTGTCGGACGCCATTTTGAAAACAAATTAGCCCAGCAAGTCTCCTGATGATGTAGGTTCAAAACGAGGCTATTTGCTTCGCACCCCCCTTTGACCTTCCGGCTGTTTTGTGACCAGGAAGACCAAAATTTCAAACATTTTGTATTGAATTTTTTAGAATAACAACATGCAGGAAAAAATTAAAGGCAAATATGTATGATCAGTTTAGCTCTTCTAATCCAGAAAATCATAAGCTTTCATTTGACACCAAAGATAACTGCATGGGGCGACTATGAAAGAAATTGGAATCATTTTACTAAACGCCAATTCATAGCCTCAATTTCCCTATGACTACGAAAGGGTGCTAAGTTACCATGCCATCTGCAGTGGCATTAGTGTGCACTTGTTGGGGAGATGAGTTAGGGTAAGTCCGAGGAAATTTAAGCGTCCCCCGTGCTAAGAGTAGGTGCGCATGCGTAGTAGTGTTTTGGCGTCAAGTCAACCTGAAGCGAGGAGGCTGTGGAGCGAGAAAGCAAGAAAAGCTCGAGTCAAAACATGGTCAAAAGCAACATTTGTTGTCGGTGTATGTGTAAATAGTGGACTTATTTCAGAACAGTTTCTGATGAACTGCTACTAAGCTTGTTATAGATGGAGTAAAACGCAGGCCGAGGTGGGATTACATCATCAGACATGGAATTACAAGACGAAGACTGGCCTAAAGTCGACACAACACTCAACCTTCTTCCTCTCGAGAGGAGAAATTCTATCTATTTGACTCGAATATCTCCAGTTATTTTGACAACTTGTTGAATTGAAGACATTAAATATCTCCATAGAAGATGGAGAATGACGTTACAAACTAATGATCAAAGAGTTTACTGTTAAACGGACGCTAATTTCAAGGAATGATGGAGTTTGCAGCACTCTTATGGTTCGAGCATGTTTGAGCAAAAGATTGAAAGATTGAAAGAACACAACACATAAGTCACAGGCCTATACCTATAATGTCTGCAGAAAAGGACAGGAGGAGCAAGTGTTGATGAAAATGAACTACCCTGCATCACAAAGGACTTATATTTAACTTCCCAAATTATCTGGCTCTGTTGTGCTACTTGTACTTGAAAACCTGCAGTTGCTTTTGTTTCAGAAAGGGCAACAATTGTTTCAAGAGATTGTATGATTAATTATTTTCACTCAACAACTTTGTCATAGTATTTTTCATTCGACTTTCACTAACTAACAATTTTCTTGTTTATTTTTAATGATACCAGTGTGAAACTTTGATTTTCAAATAATTTTTATTGTGTCAGTTTTCTCAGACTATATGTGGGTACCCCATCACAAAGTGAAATGTGACTCTAAATCATCTCAAAACTGAGTTTGAATGTTTTAGCATGGTTTTATTTGTAGCTCCTCGGGTAAAAACATGCTTTAGAATTAGGAACCAGACCACTGCTGTGCAAATTTTTAGAGTTTGGTGCAAAGCAGACAAAACTCTTTTCTTGCTACACCATATCTCACTAGATACAAACTTTCTGCATGGGTTTTCTCCATGAAATTCGTTTTGTGTAAACAACAGATTTGTGAAAGAGGGCCGATTCCCTTTTATGTGAAGACAATTTTGCCTTATTTTGCAAATAAGAAAATACTTTTTTGGGACTGCACATAACAGGGAAGAAGGCAGCCTTGATGCAAAATTGCTTGCTGTTCTATTATCTGGTGTCATTTCTGCTATACTGTTTGGATTGGCAATGTGAAAACTCTGTAGCCCACTGACCTATATTCAACGTGCAACTTCTTATCAGTCACAATAACTTGAGATAACTTCAGTGCAAACCCCTCAACATGGTAAAAAGTAGGCCTAGCCTACGTCTAGGATCTGAAACCAAACTGCCTCTAGGCATCAAAGCATATGCAAGGAACGGTTATCTCACAAGCAAGAGAAATCAAAATAACATTTTCGTGACTATTAAGCTTGGTGTGTGTTGTTTCCCGCTGCAAACAACATCGAGTATTCTGTAACAAGTTTGTTTTGAAGCAACAGCGAAGTGAAGCGGAAGTTTATTAGACTCGTTACTAAAGTCGCTGTCTCGTTTCCCAAAGTGATTTGTTGAATACGGAACTTGGAAGTGAACGTGGAGGCTTTATGTAATGAGTCTAAAACTTACCCGTAATACGCATGCGCACCCACTCTTCAAGCTGATTGGTTCGGACAAACCACTTAGACCTTTCTTCAAAACAATAGAGTCGAAAGCTCATCTCCCCAACAAGCACAGGAAGCAGTTCACTTGCTGTTTACCTGCAGATGCCAAACAGCAACTGATATCTAATATCGATCTGCAAGATATTTATATCCCTGCAAATACAAGGTAAGGTTAAAAGCTTAGAAAACATTAGCCCTGGACTTTTGACAAGGTAGTTGAAGCTACAATGTGGCTCATGGCCAAAGGAGGCAATACCAGCACCTTATCCAAATAAATTAAATTGGTCTATAATTGCCCGTCCTTCTTTTTGTGATGATTGATTAGCTGTTTCAAAGTGATAAGGGGATTCTCTCAGTCCACAAAACAAAAACCAAGCTGCAGAAGATCTTCCAAAGCGAGGGCACTTCTTTTTTGCCTATACAGACCGGGGTCAACAGTTTTTATTGGGCAAACATCTAGCTGCCAGCAACTTTCTTACCAGCTAAAGATGAAATTTGAAAAATAAAATGAGTCATTTTGTGGACAAATTCGTAAATTGTGCAAAATGAAATTGTCCGAGAATTGAAGCAACTGATGCTATTGTTACAAAATCTACCCTAGATACCTCTTAAAATGATTCTGAAATTTTGCACAAAGAGATTACCTTTATATATTTAGGTCAATTAATTTTTTCATCTTCAAGAATCTTGCAGTGGCCAAAAGTCACAGGAAATTATGTGAAAGGAAAGGCATCCAAGACAATTGTAGACATTTCCAAGTTCGACCTCTTCTGCATTCATTCATCTGGGATATCATCTGCTCTGGTTGATTTTTATATCAGGTAAGCTTGTAATTTAACAATAAGGTTAAACTCTTTTATTATTCTTGAATTAAACTTAAAGAATTGTAAGGAAGTTAACTAAAATGACTACATTTGTTTATCTGTTTGTCTCTATATTGTTTACTGTGATCAATGTATTTGTTTCAGGGGCTCGTGTTATTAACAACATGAGCCAAAATGGAGAGAATACTGAACACAGACTATTTAATCGTAAACCATATTGCCTTTATCTGCAACTTTTAACAAATTTTTACCAAATGCTAATGATGCCGACTGAAAGGGAGTCCCTAATTCAAGATTCAAGATCCAAGATTCAAGATCCGGAATTCAAGATTCACACTAATTCAAGATCCGGAATTCAAGATTCACACTAATTCAAGATCCCGAAATCAAGATTCACACTAATTCAAGATCCCGAAATCAAGATTCAAGATCTAAGTGATCTTTGGCGCAATAAGTGATCTTTGCAAATGAAAAACTTAAGATAAGCTGCACTGGGTGGAGCCAAAACTAGACAATAAATCTGTTTTTTGCATCCGCCAGATAAATAAAAATAGAAAGTTACATTGAAATATGGTTTCCAAATAAACTGGACACTAAGCAATACCGTACACCGGCTCAATATCTGATTTTCAGCCCTCTGAGTGAAGGCCGATACAAGAATTTTTTTTATAAGAAACTGCTTATATGAAACTCAACTCTCAGATCACCAACAAGTTAAGAAACTCCAGTCCAGTACTGGGAAAATATAGGTTAAGAAACTATTTATTTTAATAAGGAAATTCTTAGCATACTTTGACTTTATTTTCATTTGTTTCCTAATAATAATAATAATAATAATAATAATAATAATAATAATAATACCATTCTCCATTCCGGAGCAGTTACTTAAAAGTAACACTGGTTTTTAGAATATATTACATTTTTCTTTTAGTTAGGATTCAATGAAAGAGCAGTACCGGACCCATATCTTTTTCAAGTCTTTTGTTTTTGTTACTTGCAGGAGTTTTTTTCTTGGCATTTGTTTTTTAAACTCTACACAGGTCCAAAGGTGTTCAATAGGATATTACTCAGAAGGTACTTGAGTAATGTCTAAACACTGGAAAGGCTTCAAAAACTTTGTTTTGAAATGTTCACGAGGGCACAGGTAGCAAACATTAAGATTGCTATGAAACCTTTAAGAAACTCGCAAGAAACTTTGAGTCCCGCTCTGAGTACTGAAAATCTGATAATTTTAAGAAACATTCAGTTTCTTATAAAAAAAATATGTGTACACTTAATTTAAATTTTTCATGTTCACTCATTGGAATAACAACTAATAGATGTACCTTGTGTACTAATTTCAGCTCCATATATATTCTTTTCATCAATAGGTTTTTAAGTGTTCCAAACTGTTTTTAACTGTTTTTAACTTAGAAATTTGTTGCATTTGGCTCCCTTGGCTCTACTGAGTGGAGGGTTACACACCAGAGATGTTTCTTTCCTTTCCAGTGAAATTACTAAGCTCTTAAAGATACATTGAAATATGATGTCCACTATTCCGGATGTTTACAAATAGCAGACAGCGATAAGGTTTCTTGTATGGCCTAGGCATGAATTCTCGAGGGGGAGCATGCCTAGGCCATATAAGAAACCTTATCGCTGTCCGCTATTTGTAAACATCCGGAATAGTGGATATCATATTTCAATGTATCTTTAAGAGCTTAGTAATTTCACTGAAAAGGAAAGAAAAATCTCTGGTGTGTGACCCTCCACTCAGTAGAGCAAGGGAGCCAAATGCAACAAATTTCGAAGTTAACAGTTGAAAACAGTTTGAAACACTTAAAACCCTATTTATGAAAAGAATATATATGGAGCTGAAATTAGCACACAGAGTACATCTTTTAGTTGTTATTCCAATGAGAGAACATGAAAAATTTAAATTAAGTGTACACGTATTTTTTTTATAGGAAACTAAGAATTTTAGCCAGTACTGAAAGTTTCTTAAAATTATCAGATTTTCAGTACTCAGAGCGGGACTCAAAGTTTCTTGCGAGTTTCTTAAAGGTTTCATAGCAATCTTAATGTTTACTACCTGTGCCCTCGTGAACATTTCGAAACAAAGTTTTTGAAGCCTTTCCAGTGTTTAGACATTACTCAAGTACCTTCTGAGTAATATCCTACAGGAAACAAATGAAAATAAAGTCAAAGTATGCTAAGAATTTCCTTTATTAAAATAAATAGTTTCTTAACTTATATTTTCCCAGTACTGGACTGGAGTTTCTTAACTTGTTGGTGATCTGAGAGTTGAGTTTCTTATAAGCAGTTTCTTATAAAAAAAAATTCTTGTATCGGCCTTCACTCAGAGGGCTGAAAATCAGATATTGAGCCGGTGTACGGTATTGCTTAGTGTCCAGTTTATTTGGAAACCATATTTCAATGTAACTTTCTATTTTTATTCATCTGGCGGATGCAAAAAACAGATTTATTGTCTAGTTTTGGCTCCACCCAGTGCAGCTTATCTTAAGTTTTTCACTTGCAAAGATCACTTATTGTGCCAAAGATCACTTAGATCTTGAATCTTGATTTCGGGATCTTGAATTAGTGTGAATCTTAATTTCGGGATCTAGAATTAGTGTGAATCTTGATTTCGGGATCTAGAATTAGTGTGAATCTTGATTTCGGGATCTTGAATTAGTGTGAATCTTGATTTTGGGATCTTGAATTAGTGTGAATCTTGAATTCCGGATCTTGAATTAGTGTGAATCTTGAATTCCGGATCTTGAATCTTGGATCTTGAATCTTGAAT
>REGM01000145.1:815250-834785 GCA_004194415.1 Aurelia aurita | reverse complement strand
TATCACAGAATTGTTATAGCTTCCATTTTGGGGTCAAGCAAACATTGGATTGTGAGAAGCGTTCTAAGACAAAGTATAAGGTCTCTTTGCGCAAAAATTTCCCCAAAGATGGTGATTTATAGAAAACTGTTACAAAATTGTCAAAGTTTCCAATTGGTGAGATGGGATGGAGATAGGATTCTAAGCCAAAGAAAATGATGTTTAATCAAAAATTTTCCTGGGGATGCTACGTTTTACAATAAATTTCACAAAATTGTCAAAAATTCTATATTAATACAGCAAACATGGGATCGAGAGAAGCGTTCTAAGCGTGTCCTCAAAAAAATTTCTGCCACAGGACACTGTCGAGTTTTATACTGTAAGACTATTCGTTAATAGTATGAGTGTCATGATTAAAGCCTTTCATTCTCTAACTGACTTCTGTTACAATTCCAATGTAGGCACGAGCGGATAAGACACAAAAACTTCGTTTATATAATTTGCTTAAAGTTTGAGAAAGTCTGGACCTGTTTTTCAACGAAAATGATTAAAGACAGAGAAAGCGTTTTAACTCAGCAAAAAGATTTCCTCGCATTAAATATCAGAGTGAGCTTGATTTAGGGATAATCAACGTGTCTTGCAAGAACATATAACCTGAAAAATGAAGATATTGACGCAAATAGTGATGTGACATCTTCATAAGGACATAGGGAATACTAGCCTGCGTGCAGACTCGACTGATTCCCTGAAGAGAGAGGCTCTTCAGGGAATCAGTCGAGTCTGCACGCAGGCTAAAGGAATACATGACCCCTTTAAATCAACTGCGCATGTGCGTGATGACGTCATAGGATTTGACTGTAAACCCATCAGTGTGTAAACCTTCGTCGGAAAATTACTGAACTGTGCTCCCCCTAAGAGTCCCAACCCACGACGCCCCTCTGACAAACGCCGCACCAAATTCCTTCAGAATTTGATGGCGTTTACTAGGGAAATACGGTTTAAGACATTCTTGTGATAGATTCGGATATTGAAAAAAAACGAGAAGATTTAGCNCTAAGAGTCCCAACCCACGACGCCCCTCTGACAAACGCCGCACCAAATTCCTTCAGAATTTGATGGCGTTTACTAGGGAAATACGGTTTAAGACATTCTTGTGATAGATTCGGATATTGAAAAAAAACGAGAAGATTTAGCACACTTAATCTTCTCGAGTTTTTTATAGATTTGTTGATTGTTTAACCCTATTTCACATGGGGTATTTTTATGACATTTTGGCATGGGGGGGCGTTTTTCGCCCCCCCCCCTCTTTTTCTCTGAGAATACACACGATATAACAATAAGACTTACCTCAATTGTTCTTTGGACAATGGGCTTTTCAAATATAACAATGGTAATTAATTAGTCACGTGATTCGTTGCTAGGCGACCAAAAACAATGGAAAATTGGCAAATTTAGCTTCTTCACAAGAAAAATTCTATTTACATAATTACTCAACCGATTTGAATGAAAATGGTCTTAAATGATAGAAAACACATAGTAGAATCAAATATACACCTTGAAGCAATTTTAAGCATCTATTTATAGATCAATTAGCACCTAATTAGCCCTCTGTTCTACAGACGGACCATCACTGCAGTTTTTTCATAGAATTATTTCTTTTTCCAACCCATAACAACTCAATATGCATGACACAAGCAAGATAAGACTAATGTGCCACAAAAATTTCAATTCAATTACTTATTTATTCGAAAAATGACGTCATAAATGTAAATGACGTCATAGATATTAAATTTTGCTGATGTCAGCAAATAATAAAAAGTTATATATCAAATGAAAGCTCTCATCATGATCAATCGAATGATATACGTTTCAAGTAATTCAGACAACAAACAAAGACGTTATGGATGTTTCACGCTTTGTTTTGTTGACCACTCTCCAAATATGGTGCTATTGTGGTCACCTGACCAATTTTAGAACAATGAAATATTGAAATTGTAATTGGCAACTAAATTTCATTAAAAGTCACAAAGGTTTGGGTGTCATATCTAGTGTTGTTTAGGTGCAATGTAGCAAAGTTTGGTTTGGGGGGGGCGAAAAACGCCCCCCCCCATGTGAAATAGGGTTAATAAACGCATGCATCTTGTGATAAAGATGCATGCACCCATAATGCTATTTTTTCCAATATGGGCAGCATGCTACCATGATGGGGTGTTTGAAGATAACAACACAAAATACTAATCACATTTGGTTTTATGATCTTACTTTATTTTGCTAATTTCAACACAGTGATGTGTTCAGGGTTAGATGCAGTTACTACATGAAGGGAATGCTTGGAAAATTAGATAATTGTTAAAAAAACCTTTTGAGAGTGATACCCTATGGCAGGGCACACTAGACCCACAAACCTACAGGGTGTACCACGCTGGGGTAAGGAGATCCTTACCCTGTGCGGGAGCAATCTTATCAAATTGATTGTCCTGTCTGGGAGCAAATCAGCAAGAAAACAAAAGAAAAATTGAAAATTCCCAATTAAAATCCTTTAAGAGAGCAATTATTTGAAAATTGTGCACCCTTTTGGGAGCTCCATTTGAGAAAATGGATACCCTGTTTGGGACCAAAATAGCTGTAAATGATACCCTGTTCAGCGGCATATACCCAGTACAAAAAATAGTTAAATGCCCCCAGGGTTATATATGTTTTCATGCATATATTTGTGAAAATAGTTTGGGATTGTCAGGAAACTGCCAAAAAATCTGCCAAGTTAACTTGAGAATGTTTATAAGAAACTGACACTTCTATGGCAAGCGAAAGTTACCAAAATCAGATAAACCCGGTTTTTGTCAGAAAAACCGAGTTTATCTGNAGCAAATCAGCAAGAAAACAAAAGAAAAATTGAAAATTCCCAATTAAAATCCTTTAAGAGAGCAATTATTTGAAAATTGTGCACCCTTTTGGGAGCTCCATTTGAGAAAATGGATACCCTGTTTGGGACCAAAATAGCTGTAAATGATACCCTGTTCAGCGGCATATACCCAGTACAAAAAATAGTTAAATGCCCCCAGGGTTATATATGTTTTCATGCATATATTTGTGAAAATAGTTTGGGATTGTCAGGAAACTGCCAAAAAATCTGCCAAGTTAACTTGAGAATGTTTATAAGAAACTGACACTTCTATGGCAAGCGAAAGTTACCAAAATCAGATAAACCCGGTTTTTGTCAGAAAAACCGAGTTTATCTGAGAAAATCTTGGTTTTTCTCCAGAAAAACTGAGTTGTGACACGAAAGTCACCAAAATTAGAAAAACTTTTCTGCCAGAAACAACTGAGGTTTCCCTTAGAAAACAGAGTTTATCTGACGCAAAAGTCACCGAAATCAGAAAAAACCCGGTTTTTCTGGAGAAAAACTTAAGTTTTTCATGAAAACTCAGTTTTTCTGTTTGATAACCTCAGTTTTTCTGAGAAAAAACCGAGTTTGTCTGATTTTGGTGACTTTCACTTTGCATTTACTATTTCGAATATCCTGTCTAGATGCAGACTAATGTTTCAGTTAGTAAAATACTATTTCCAGATCTTAATAACCTTTATATTATATCATTCTCGAATAATAATTTTTCCATCACAAATTTTTATAAGTCGAATAACTTGAAAGCCACACAGAGGCACTAGGCTCGAAAACTGTTATGGCTCCTCCCTAGTGTCCTTGGCAACTTTCTTAGCATGTTCGATTGTATTTAATCCTATCATTGCACTTTAAACACTTATCCTACACATCATTAACTATATAAACGTTGCTGAACGAAAATAAAATTTTTACGTTAGCAAACATCGAAGTGACATTGTTTTTAGTGTTTTAACACTTAAAAGCTTCCTGATATACGTCATCCTTTCACAATTCGTATCCAGGTTTAATATTGCGTACGGCACTAAGCGATTGGAAAACTGCAGTCTCCATCGATAAACATTCAAAATCAGGCAATCCCTCTCTTTTATCTCCTTTCTAGCTAGCCTTGATTGCGGCATTGGCCTAAACACGATGGGCCTAAGTTACCTGCACCTCTATCGTTTTTTCTAACCATTCCCGTGAACAAATACAGCCCTTTGCAGAATAAGACACAAGAAAAAGTGAGAGAAACAATCGGCCTTCGTATCCTTGGCAATGTTAAAATGTTGGTGGACACAGCAAGAGTAAGCCCCGTCGTGTTGAAGCCACGCCATCAGCAGCTTTACCTCACATGACTGTGCTACGACGACCAACCTCTCTTCGTCTTCTCGCTCTTCCAACATCTGGAGTCTCTGCTCAGGCGAAGCAAAGAGAGATTGTATTCCATCATGGATGACACTCTCTGCCAAAGGTCCGGGGACTTTTCCCAGAGGTGAAATTAGAAGACAGGCGAGCCAGCTTCCATGCATGTCCCTCCGAGAGTGAGTCTTCGCTGTGTCCACGTGCAAAAACCATGTGCTCAATCAATTTATAGTTGCGCAGTGGATCATGGGTGTAAGGGCATTGAATTGTGGGAATAACAGGGACTCCAAAATTTATTCAATCCAACTACTCGCAACAACCACAACAATTTCAAATTTGTTTATCTTCAGGAACTTTGTAGTATTGAAGGGATTTTTCACGGGGGAGAGGGTTGGGGGCGTTCTTCCATAGTCACCTGGGGATGTGCCACGCTCAAGGGTATACTTTTTAGCACTTCTAGTCTAGCCAAGGGTATGCTTTTTGGCAATTTTAGGGTTTTAGTCTAGGCTAGTCTATGCAAGGGTATAATTTTTGGCAATTTTCGTCCAGGAAAGGCCGAATTTTCTTAATTTGTGTCTAGAAACCCCAAATTTTGGCGATTTTGGTCTAGAGAAGGCGAAAATTTGATCATTTGTGCCTAGAAAACGGTAAATTATGGCACTTTTGGTCTAGAAATTAATCTAGCCAAGGGTATCATTTTCACAAAAATTGGTCTAGCCAACAGTACCATTTTCGAAGATGCTCGCGGCACACCCCTATCCTAAATTTGGCCAAGAACCCCCCCCCCCCCGTGGGATTTTTCTCCTTGCTTTGTCGTCTGAAAGTACTATTGAAGTATTAAAAAATTATTGAAGTCTGAAAGTACCGTTTCCTTCTCATACTTCCAATGTCCAATTAATGTATGGAATTAAGCAATCTGGTATCTGCTACATTCTGATGTGTGGTTTAAATTGGATCTGACATAACTAAACACATACACATATTTTTCATAAGAAACTAAGAATTTGAGCCAGTACTGAAAGTTTCTCAAAAATTATCAGATTTTTAGTACTCAGAGTTTCTTAGGGGTTTCTTACGAGTTCCATGACAATCTTCATGTTTACTTCAAGTGCCCTCGTGAATATTTCAAAACGAAGTGGTTTGAAGCCTTTCCATGTTTAGACTTTAGACACTACGGAAGTAGTTTCTGAGTAATATGTTACAGGAAAGGAGTGAAAATAAAGTAAAAATTTTCTGAAGGTTTCCTTGACTAAAATAAATAGTTTCTTATATAATTTTTTCCCAGTACTGGAGGTTCTTAATTGTTTAGCAATCTGAGTTTCTTATATATGAAAATACCTGTAGGCCCAGTAGTGAACGATTTATTTTGGCTTGTTAGCTACGATTTCTGAAGTGTCTTAAACAAAATGTGTGTTATCAACTCAAGTACAGTAAAACCCCGCAAACAAGAACATAAGAAAATAAGAACCTACAGACTGCTTTTTGCGAAAAAGACACCCAAAGATAAGAACCAAAAACAGTCTGATTTCTTTCCATGTTCTTATCAGATGATACACTTCTAATCAATTGCCTGAAAAATAACAAATTTTGTGAATCTGATCACATTAGTTTATAAAAACTCACAGCCTTTTTTAAGTCCAAACACCTCAGACAGTTTTACAGGGTAAGCAAATTGTTTGGCAAATTTGTATGATATGATTTCTTTTTGTCTACAACACAACATATTACTATTTCCTGCAACATTTAAAAGGCATCACGCCTCCCAAGTTTATTAAATGCATACTGCATATAGCTCTTTGCGCTCCTCGGTAAGAACCTTACCCTGAAAGCAGCAAGAGCACCACATTCATACGAACATAGTCAGTCTGCTTTTTAGAAAAGTACGTTCTTGTTTGCGGGGTTTTACTGTAATACTAAAAGTATCATTTTTGTTTTTGATTTGGTTCTTTTTTGTAGTTCTATGGGCTCAAAAAGCTATATGAGGTCCTCAATGAATCATGATTTTCAATTCAATGACAATTAAGAAACTCTGCAAGAAACCTTACTATAAGAATTGGGCCCAAAATTAAGAAACCTTATTACAAAGTCCAGAGCAAAGCTTCTTATAAAAATGAGTGTATTTCGTCTTTTTTTTAAGATTGTAGCCAATATATGAAGGTTACAGCCAGTGGCGTGGCCACGGGGAGGGATGGGGGGGCATTTGCCCCCCCACTTCTGTCAAAAGATGGTCCTCGAGATTCGTTAAAAAACGAGGAGAAAGTAGCTAGGTATAGGTAGGGTAGGGTAAGAATTTTCCAAGAAATGCTGGAAAGTGACTAGGAGAGTCATTCTAAGCCAAAGTAAAGGTTTGCATTTTAAAAAATTTCCCAGACGTACTATCGCAGAATTTTAAAGGCTTCCATTTCATGGTCAAGCAAACATTGGATTATGAGAAGCGTTCTAACACAAAGTATAAGGTCTTTGCGCAAAAGTTTTCCAAAGATGGTGATTCATAGAACACTGTTACAAAATTGTCAAAGTTTCCAATTGGTAAAGATGGGATGGAGATATGGATTCTAAGCCAAAGAAAGTTATGTTTAATCAAAAATTTTCATGGGGATGATAACTTTTAAAGCAAATTTCACAAAATTGTCAAAAATTCTATGTTAGTACTGGCAAACATGGGATCGAGAGAAGCGTTCTAAGCCAAAGTAGAGGGCGTGTCCTCAAAAATTTTTCCTGGGGGCTTCGCCCCCAGACCCCTTCATTTTAATACCCCCCAGTTAATTTGCCCTGGCCACGCCGCTGGTTACAGCTGATTTTCAGAAGAGGAAATAAAAATGAAACAAACATTCACTAGATATGAATAGTATTAAGAATAATCTCAAATTAATACTCCTACTTATTTCTAAGAATATAGAAAATAACCGAAGAACTAATTTATCTTACATTGAATTTAATAAAAATCGATAAAATTAATGTTTATAATATGCATAACTAAACACTAGGCGAGCGTACCAGTCAAAGCAAGAGGAGGGCTACCCTGGGTGCCAGTACCACATACAACCCAAGGGAACGGCTGTTTGTTCTGGGTGGGTGTGGCACCAAGGGTAGAAGAGGGCTAGCAAACTACCTTAAAATTAAATGCAATTCTAGAATTTACGGCATATAATCTAAAAATTTGATAACCCTGCACGAACTTATTTATTGAAATAAATCCGACAGAAATCTGGAAACAACAAAAGGAACAAATTAGAATTCTGTTTTCAAACCACATCCTACATAAAATGGAAAACGACAAGAAAGTATCGAGTAGGCGAGTGATGCAAAGTGGAAAAGATTTCGAACTTTGGAACCTCTCTTTTCAAGGTAGTGCAGTACAAGAGCCAAAGTTTATTTTTCAAGGTAAATAACTTTCCGTTAATAGAGCTAATCTACCAAAGAGTCTGGATCTAGCGATATTTTTATACATTTCCATTCAAAAGGCTCGACCAAAGTCAGTTGACTTTGGTTAGAGCTTCCATCACTGTTGTGCACATTTGAAAATTTGTCTGATTTCTACAAAACGTGTAAAAATATCGCTCGATCCAGACTCTTTTGTAGAATAGCTGAAAGGTCTATCTATTGAAAGCATTAAAGGGAGTACAAAGACCAGCAGCCTTTGCCATCGTTTGTTTTTGTTTTTGTGAATTTCGTACAGTCAGTTATTCTGGAAGCTGTGCAGAGCAAGTCGCTGACTGTGCGCAAAGCATGCTGGTCTTCGTACTCCCTTTAAATTTCACCTTAATAAAGCCTTTGATTTTGTAAAATAGCCGTTAGGTATCATGTCCCGAAGTAAAAACATTTCATATACTTCCAAAGAAATGAGGTTTGTCTTATCTGCAAGTCTGTAGCAGAGAAGGATCAAACGTTGCTATGGTCTAGCAGTAAAACATTGTCCAATATTTCCGATCTTGACCCGCGTACATCTAAAAGCTACACAGGCATGTGTATAACGGACCTCATACATTTTTACTCATTTTGGACTGTAAGCGGCGGATACTCTGTTTCATCGTTCAGTTTCAGATTTCCTTCATTAAAACTAGATCCCCTAGCACTTTGTGGAGATTGGCCTGAAAGTTCGACTGAGCGGGGTGATGAATGACTTGTTGCTGCTGTTGCACCTGGACCTTGGTTTGACTTGGATGAACTGATGGCTAGGCCACTTGATCGTCCAGAGTCCTGGAAAATGAGGAAATTATCATTGCTCGATGTGTACTAAAATGGGGGCATATATACAGTAGACGAAATCAATCATTTGTAGCTCCAAAAATGTCAGGAAGGGGGGCAACTTGAAGGACTTATCACAGGGGGAGTATTGTTGAAGAAACCTTATTTTGTATAATTTGTACGATTTTTTTATGCCAAGAGCCCTCACTATCATCCTATCACACAAAATAATTTCTACCGTTTTCTGAAGGTCATGACGTCAAACAACAACACTCGCTCCAGTCTTGTTGTTGCGCAAAATGGCGGCGGTAACGACGCAACATTTGTAGATGGAAAATGGTGGAATGACAGCAAAACATTAGACTGATGATTGAGAATTGGTTAGGCTATCAAAGAACAATTACTGTACGTTAGGAATCATATAAGATAGGCAGGTAAATCAAACAAATTGTGAGATTTGCATTGGCATGCAGTATTAAGGTTACGATGTGTGGATAAATATAATACCCCATTCACACTGATGACACAGTTAAACAAGTTTTATCTAAACCAGGTTAAATTTCAACCAATCAAATGCATTCGATTTGCTGGATTAACCAATTAGAACTCAAAATTTGATAACTTGGTTTAGTTAAGCCGGTTTAAGCATGAAAGTGTGAATGTGTACACCATGCTTTGTTTGTATCTGTGAATCCTTTTTTAGCAACATTTATATCTGTCAACATGATTTCATAAATCAAAAGAAGTCGGTCATTTTGTACTTACTGCAGATCCTGACCTTTCTCTTCCATCTGGAAGTAACCTGCAAAGATATGGCAAAAATGATGACAAGATCCAAGGAAAAACTTGTCAACAAAAGCCAACTATTGTCGACGAACGAGGATGCAAAATGAACCACTATACCGAGTGCGGCAAACAGTTCCCACTTTTGTCATATCAGGATAAACCTTAAACAAAGCTAACTTAAAAGATAGATGATGTAATCTGTGGTCAAAATCCATGGCCTGTCAAAAGTGATAACTCTTTTTGGCGCACCCAGTATTAATCCCTAAGTAGAAGTTACAAGGGGGCTACTAACTATTTAGTTACCACACATGAGCTTTGATCTAAATATAACAAAAAGAAGATGCAATCTTTACATCTAACATCTAAGATCATTTACGGTACTCAACAAATTTTTTTATTAAATGTCGTTTCAAATCTGAACATAACCTGTGACCAATGAATGCATGATAAAAATAGCACTGCGTTGGAGCTTCCAAACGACTCTGGAACAAGCCCTGAAAAAAAGTTAGAAAGAGATAACCTTATCATTTCTTGAATAAAAAATCTTCAGCGAACAAACCTGTGTTGCCTCACTAACGAGCATTCGCCTCCTTCTTCTGGATCGAGATTGTACACATATAAAAATCCATCGTCACTAGCTACTAGTAATCGTGGCAGTTTATTGATCCTGGGGAAGAAAAATAAAGCAAATGAAACAAAGAAAAAGTAGACCATCATTCAGAAACGATCTTCTCTTATAAACAATCCTTTATTTATTTTATACCTCATGATCCAGGAATAAATGTCCAACGTTGATTGATCACGAAAAGAACGAACACGAATAAGACTTCATTGACTCATGACGACAAAACTGATTGATACCGAAATCTTATTTCCGGGTGTAACAAATTCTCTCTTGCGTTTCAGTTGTTTCAAAAAAAAAATTATGAATTGCATTAGAACCCGAGGTTTCAGACGGTTAAAGTTTCGGATAAAATTCTTTCCAGAATTGCCTATAATGATACTTCGATTTGAGGCATCCGATGCAGATCTTTGGTTACAATTAGGTTAATTCTGCGAAAAAATAACTCATTTCAAGCGAACTATTTGATCAATGAGCTGTAAAAAGGGAGACTGTTTCCAATTTTTCAAGAAGTGCCCGAAACTTTTTTGTCTAAAGTTTTTTGTCAAGAGCTTTTCCGTTCGAAACATTAGAATTTTAATGTAACTGTAGTGGAGGAGCTTTATTCTCTAGAAGTCAGTGTCTGATTGGAGGAAATTTCAGCATGATGGTTTTCTGTCGCGTGGAGGGAAAAATTCTTATGCCCTACAATCTTTGAAATGTATATATCCATCATACATAATGAACTTAATTAATTTAAACCATATAATTATAAAAATAGCAAATAAAAGCAGCAGTTGCGTTTTTGGAAAAAGGGAATGTTTTCCATACTTACCGAATTCTTTACGAAACATTAAACCTGTACGCTAATTCGTCAAAACTTGCCCTGACTTACGGAACCATCTGCTAATGATATTAGTCTAATCATATCACTTAATTAATCACCGGATTTTCTACTTTAACGCATTTTTCATTTTCAACCTATTGAAAAACTGGAAGCTAAGAGTCTTGCTTCTTGACAAATCTAATTTAGAATGAGAATAAAGCATTCAAAAATTTGATGTAGAGAAAATGTTTTGCTTACATTGATAGTCCGCAGATATTTCGATGTCCTAAAAAAGAGAGTATTGAATTTTTTAACAACAGAGAAAAGCAAACTGTGAATGACTTGAACATATAAAGGTGACAGGGATTAACTCTTAAAGAATAGTACTGTTCTGTGTTTCCACAGTAACGTAGCATCAAACTGTAGGTACATCAGACTTAGAATATTCGTCCTGGTTATCGCTACTACTACCTTAGGGATCGTCTCAAAAGAATCGGTGGAGTTAGCCGAGTTTCTATGGCCGAATTTTTTCTGGAGATTTCGGACATGAAAATCTCAAACCTCCGCCGTTTGCGTCTCCGGCATAAGTGCCGGCAATACTGTCACCGCTTTGGATTATCGGTGGAAGAATTGCCACCAAAGGAAGTTCGCTTTTATTGAGACGATCCCTTGACAACTACCTCCCTACCCGCTCAAACTCCCCCTAGTTTAAGCAGCAAGGGGGTAGCAGGTGAGGCAGTAGAAGCGAAAATTAGGATGAAAATCATAAGTCTACAAGTACAGCTGCAACTACCAACAGAATGAACAGCCTTCTGCTTTCTTAGTTATATTCATCGAATTATTACTTAACATTTGAAACATGAATAGGAAAACTGGGGCATAATAGGCCAAATATCAATATTTCCACTGAAATTATGATGACAGTTTTCTTCTCTGAAAAACATTTAGCAGTTTAAAGAAAATGCTAACGGCAGGGGAGGGCAGTATTTTACGGCTTTTGAAGCCACCACTCAGAAGTTCAAAATCAAGCAATGCTTAAAGTTAGTTGACGGAGCTAAGAGGAGGTAATCTATAAATAGGACAAAAGAACACCCACGCATATTATTGTTCCTCTAGCTAAATGATATCCACGCACGTGTCGCAATCATCAAATACAATAGGCCACAATAGGCTAATTTTAGACCTGCATATGCAGCTCTCGAGTTAGCTATTTATCTCCGTCAACTAACTTTAAGATAGAAAATTGATGCTTTAATACTAAGCATGTAAATAGCAAGAGATTAGATACTATTAGAAACACTTCAGTAAAAATATGGCTACAAATTAAAGGATTACCTCCATGGGATAACTTTATCGTTGCAAAAGCTCTTTCTTGTGCTAAAACTTCCGTGACTTGCGATGGAAGATAGTTTGAGGGCGTCATTAATGCTTTACCAAAATAACCAACCCAGCTTTGCGGCTCATCAGTATGTCTAAAATAAATAAGATTGTGAGGGTACAAGTTCGAATTGTAGACAGAGTATCTAAAAAAATAATATACTTGACTTTTTTCATCTTTTACAACTTCAGAACTTATCATTACGGTTGCCAAAATGCGTTATATCATTTCTTCAATGTCTTACAACTTTTCAAATGTTTGTGGAAAACCATGGGCGTTAAGAAACGCGGTAGTTATTCCTACGAAATTTTTTCCTCCCTGTGTCCCTATGCCTGTGAAGGTTGTTGTTGTCAGGGAAACAAGGAAAACCAAGCACAACAACAACAACCTTCACGGGCATAGGGACACAGGGAGGAAACAAATTTTGTAGGAAGAACTACCGCGTTTCTTAGTTTCTTAATGCCCATGGAAAACTGAGGTCAACATTTAGAAAGTCTGAAATCCTATCCAAATTGCGACCGGAATTCTTGTTTGTTTGTTTGTCTTATTTACATCATGTAGCTTATTATATACAAATGTACAAAGTAAACTAATCAAAATCGAGAAAAATATATGACAGAAGACAAAAACATGGGTTCTAAAGCAAGGGATACCATCTACTGTTTATGAAATTTATTCCATGTTGTCATTTCATTCAGAGTGATACTTTGGTGCAGAAAGTTTCAAGTTGCAGCTAAATCAAAGCAAGGTAAATTGACAATTTGAAGTATCAACAAGCAAACTAATTGACACAAACATCTTTTGCTTGTGAATCATTGCCCCACTCTTTTGGAGTCCGCGCGTAAAAGAAGTTATGGTGGGATGGGGAGTTCAGATCTCAAATCGTGCACAAATTTTCGAACAGAATCCAAACCTGTTTGACAAGCCTTTTTGTTGCTTTGTCTGTTTCCCTGCTTTGGCATTGCAACAAACAGCCTTTGAAAAGATTTCAATAGAGGTCCAAGAAAGACGTCACCAGGAAACTGCAAAGTTTTTCTTTTGTCTGATACAAAGCGAGTCGGACAAAACAACTGAAGACAATTGCAAACCGTGAGACTGGGGGCACTTAGTTGTTACTATTGCTAGTTTAACTTAAGTCACAGGAAAGCTATTTTGAGTCAATAACTATATTTGTCGCAATTTACCTGTTTGTTAACAATAATAATACAAATTTGGTAGAATTAACAGGGGCATGCAAAAACCAAACCTGTAAACCAGCCCCAATTTAAAAGAATTTGACAGTAGACCTTTTTACTTGCTAGAAAAGAGGTTTGGATCGAGCGTCCAAATCTGGTAAATTTAGTGAAGAAAAACGAAAGAGTGACCCCCGTTCTCAGTATAAACACTGCTAGCTGTGGCATGAAGTTGCTTATGGTTATGGCTGACAAACTAAGACTACGTTCATACGATACCGGCACAATTTGAAAACGGCAAAAAATATGGCGGTACCAGAATTTTAGCTAGCGTTCACACGATACTGGCAAAATTTGAAAACGGTAGAAAATTTGACGGTAACAAATTCATTGCATTCTCCCCAAAAACGATGCTAGAATTTGACTCCACAAAAATGTAACTACGCCTAAAGAATCGACCAGTCTCATTCCGAAAGCGTCGAAAAATGTTCCGTTTTCATCGTTTTCGAGTGTCCACACGATGCCGTTTTCAAATTGTACCGGTTAGAGTTCCGTTTTCAAATTGTGCCGGCAAAAAAGTGCCGTTTCCGTAACATTTTTATGCCGTTTTCAAATTGTGCAGATATCGTGTGAAAGCAGTCAAAGAACATCACCATGAAAACCATGAAGTAGCCCTTCCTGGGACAATAAAATCTTCAGGCTTCACCACTACTTACTTCTCTTTCGGTGGTTCCAACTTGAAAATGTGAACCGTTTCTGTGTTACTCGATGCAGCTAAGAACAACGAATCGGAACTAAACGACAGCGAGTAGATGTGTGCACACCTGAAAAATGGATGACATCTTTTCACAAGATTATAAATTTTAAATCAAATTGGGCTCACTCACGTAGTTATAGATTTTAAACTTTAAATCTAACAAAAAGATTGCCTGGAACATAATTTTTGACAAATTTGAGAAACAAAGAGACGAGAAAGCGTATAGTCGTATAGATCTTAAAGAAGAAGCTACAGAGAATCATCTTGTTTTTCAAAACCTCCTCTAATTACGCAAGAGAACAATTTCCTGAACACAGAGATTTCAAAACTTTCCAGTATTGGACCCATAGGCCTTCTGAGACCTTCTGTCACAGGGTTGGTATCGTTGTGTAGTTGTATGTTGATTTGTTGTAAAATTTTATGAGCATATATAAAAAGCCTTTCTGTGCTACATGTTTACGCCGTGAAGAAAATCATTGTGACCTGACAATACGATTATTATAACAACTGAGAAAGGCGTTACCAAACTGAAAATGTCATACCTTTTGACTCCCCTTCGAAATTCAAATAACTTTTGTCCACCAGGTATTGAGAATACACGAATAACTGTACCCTTAGAAAAGAAGAGGAATATGAATCAGCAATTGGAAGATGGAAAATAGCAAAGCATTTAAATTTGTAACGCAGCAACATTTTTATCAAGTATCCAAAGAATGGATGTTCCAAAAACAACATAATGGAGGCAAGGCATTCTGAACAAAATTCTGACTGAACATACCTTTTCAGAAGCAGATGCAAGTAGATTGGCAGGTGTGTTAAAAGACAGGCTTGCAACTGGCGAATCATGAGCAGGAATCATCGTTACAGCACGCTGGAAAGAAATGTTACTATTTACTACTCCAACATAAAAACTTGATATTACCTAGAACTGGTAAAAATGGCAATCATGGCATGGAAACAATATAGAAGTCGGTCCAAATAAGGGAGATATACGATGATCATTGGTCACAGCAAATTACCTCATGATCTGATAGGATTATCCAAATTATAAAGTCTATAAAACAATTCTTTCGGAACTTCTTCTAAATTTAAAGTAAGACGATTAGCGATTAAGCGATTAGCGATTAAGCGATTAGCAATTAGCGATTAACGCCATTAAAAAAAACGTCAACACATACATATGTACATGTAAAGCCCTGATCAAACGCATCCAACATTTCATCCAACAACATTTACTTCCAAAAAAATTGAAAGTTCATCGATGTTTACAAGAGGGGTGGTCAAACGCATCCAACATTTCATCCAACATTACATCCAACATTTCTAGTAAAATCTATGATCGTTATTCGCCTGCGCAGCGACATGTATACAAATGATAAATAAGAATTACAACTTTAAATAAGATAAGGGACAGGTACAAAGTAGCTCCGAGAAAATAAACACAGTCCTCCAAGTACGAAAACTTACTAGGTTTACAGCATCGAATATCTGGATCTCTCCTATCTGCAATCAAAATTACCTTTATTAAAATTTGACTTATCTACATTTAGAAATGTGATCTGTTTACATTTTTGTGTATACTTCGGAATGGGCTATGCTCCAACAAGAATGCACAGCTCATAATGAGCTGCCAATGAATGATTCTTAACATCTTTTACAAGTTGTATCATGTACCTAACATTTAAGGTATCTGATGGATTATCAACATTACATAACCATAACCATAACTATAACTAATTTCTGTATTGTAGGCTAAGAGCCTGTTACAGATCTCTGGAGCGACTTCACTCTGGACAGACCATATTATCGCACCGACAGTCCACTCCTGTCAGAAAGGCCAAAGCCAAACTCGACAAGCCAAGTATAGCACCAACATACATTTGACAATGAATAACTCGAACATGTTTCAACTCATTTTTACTCACACTGCTCCATGTTTCGAAAAAATTTACTTCTCTTTTCGGATAACTCTTGGGCTCAAAGTTTTGGCTGTTAACTCGAACAATATTTCGTCTGATTTGTAAGTTAGAGTAATCGAAGGTCGACTGTAGGTCGTTGCCTTCTTTAAACATAACGGAAATAAACAAAACAAGGATTTTAAAAAGCAATAACACCACATCTAAAGCGATAATCAAACACGCAAGTCAAGTCGTAGTCTTTGTAATACCTGATTGCTGCCGGGATATGCCAGATAGCAATTATCAGAATTTGACGACAATGCACATAGGCCTGAAAGAAAGAAATTCGTTGGGAACTATAGAAAGATTTCATAATAAGGTGTTCATTATAACGAAAGCTTCCAAATATGAATTGCACCTAAAATTATTAGCTAGTGAGTTGTAGCGTCTGTCTCGAATTAGATGTCAAGTGAGATTTGCGATAACGCAAAATTGCTCACACAACACTCTTCAATTGTTTTTATTCGCGGGCATTTCCATGTGACATCTAATTTGAGACAAACTTTAATCACATCATTTGAAGCTTTTGGATAGATTTACCACACATATTTCTCGATTTCGCTGTACAGCATGCATTGAAGGTGCAAATTATAAAAAGATTTTTAAAAAACCTACCGCTTGGATTTGGAGGTGTGTCTCTTATTGTGTGTAGTACCTGAGAAAAGAACAATAATATCAAATAATAGAAAGCAAAACTTCGAGATTATTTTATTATCTAGTTATTAAGCCAATGGCATAGACTCTAAATCTGAACCTATGACTGATTTACAGATTCATGTTCTGGTGAAATCCTATTTTTTGGAAAGCAAAGTAAAAAATCTGGAGAATTCTTAGGAAAACTATGTTAATGTGCACAAGGCCTGTACTGTATGTTTTGCCTATATCCCTCTTTTACCAGTTTATGATTTTGTTGACTTCTTAGAGTTATTACAGGATTGACAAATATAAAAGCACCTACTGTAGCCCAAACTATAAGGCTAGGGTTGAAGGGCTACCAATAAAGGATTTTAATTGTCTGAAATATATAACGAACTCTCGCATGATTTTAGTGCACTAAAACTTTAGAGAAGCCAAATTTCTTTGGCATTATGTTGGAGATATACAGTGAAGCCCGAAATTATTCATACCCATGCTAAGTTTGCAGTATTTTGAATTGTTTTATTTGTGGACCAATTACCCAAGATATTGTACTCCTTGGAGTGTCTCTTGTAGTGTTTCTTTCAGCCTCTCTCACTCTTAAGAAACTTCAACCACAATAAAAGTTGTCCGTAAATAAAACAATTCAATTACTCCCAAAATTGGCATGGGTATGAATAATTTCAGGCTTAACTGTGCATCATATAAATTTAGATTCTTTCAATATCTCTAATAAATCTATCATCATCTGAGTGAAAGCTATCTTTAGAAAATGTGTCTCTAATACCTTCATATCTCTGATATTATGGATGTACAAGCTCTCTTCCAGTGTCACTAAAAGCCTCTGAAACAGAAGGTGACACAACATACACTACCTTATGATAGCAAATTAACACTTCATGAAAATAATCTGAATTTGCAAATTCACATTACTTTACAGTACGTTTAGCAACTTTTGCTTAGTATTGATTTTATCAACCTTAATCAAACGATGAGGTACAAAGACCGTAATTTCTTGCAATTACAATGAAATATTAAAATCATTACTGCAGTATTGGCAATGACAGGAACACATAAAATTTGTTTTGTTTCAAGTTGTAAAATTTGTTAAGATCAGCCTAAAATATGTTGTGAGAGGAAGAATGTTTTCTGCATTTAAAAATCTTTCCTGTTTTTCACATTCTTGTCTATCACTATGTCCCTGGACTGGTTTCATCAACAGTTTTCAAAGTGATATATTTTTAAACTAAGCTATATATATTCCTTCGTCTTCAAAAGATTTCAGAACAACAACATGCCTATAAAGTACTCTTAGTAGAAATCGGAGTATTGGCAAGAAATTGAAGCTTCACCAAAAAACGAAGGACATGAATTGCGACGATAATCATATTCAAATTCATATTCAAAAAGACATTCCAAACTTATTATTGATGTTAGACTAGGCCAAGTACTCTTAACATTTAAGACTCATAAGCAAAGGGTGAAAACATACCACTCTGTTGAGCTTGACAGCCAGAATTGTGTTTGGATAGCTGTAGTTGCATATTTCTGTTCCTTTCTAGAAAATAAAACTTTACTCTGAGTCCACCTTCAATGAAGAATAAGCCAAAAATATAAAAAATCTTAAATTGCCACAAGCCTTTCTCTTCTCTTCTTCTATAATTCTACCTAGCATCCGAAGGTAGTTTTAGGACACTGAGAAGCTAAGCTTATCGAGCAGTGTCCTGGTCCTTCCTCTCGATGTGACCACACCTCGTGATTCCTTTAGCCTGGAATTACAGATAGTTGGCGACTCTCCTCACTCTACATAGCAGGTTTGACAGGGCAGGGACTCGAACCACCAACCTCAGATTGGTAGCAAGCACGCTAACACTGAGCCATCGCCCATCGCCTTTCTCTTCATTGAAGTAATTGAAAAATAACATAAAACATAAAATTTAAATTAAACATTCTTTAAAAATGCCATGAATCAAATTTCTGTTGTTGTCTTTTATCTAATGTAGGGGCATCTTTAATGTAGAAGCAACTAATAAGAAAAAAGAAGGAAAATAATGATTGAAGGCATGTTACAATGCTTACCTTGAAATGACAAACTTTGAGCTTTCTTGGAGCTGATAAGCTTACTATTGCCACCAGGCTGCTTGAGAATAACCTCTCTACTATGCATACATCATCCTTGTCTGAAAAACATAATACTTATTTTATACAGTGTGAAACTGAATGCAGAAAGCAACAATGATGCTTCGTTCTATTCACTTTATCACTGGGTGAGTAACAAAAGTTTGATGTTTGAAAGTTTCAGAATATTTATCAAAGCTTCAGGTTGTTTTGGTAAGCATACTTGAAAGAGGTGATTTGTATTAAATTGTTATCTTTACAATTTTGAGTCAAAAGGCATGTTGTTTAGATAGGGCGAGGCACTATCAAGGGTACATTCGAAATATGAAATAGTTCAAATCTTTTGCTTCATGAATATCAACTGATTAATTTTTGTTTAATTTGTTATTTCATATCTGACAATTATTACTATTTCATGCTGTATATATATATTTAAAAACTGAAAATTTAAATATTTATTAAATATTTAAATTTTCAGTTTTTAAATATATATATACAGCATGAAATAGTAATAATTTTCAGATAAGAAATAAAAAATTAAACAAAAATGAATCAGTTGATATTCATGAAGTGTTTATTTTGAAATATGGAATAATGGCAAAATTTCAGAATGAAATAGGAAATAATGTTACCCTCCCTAGCAGGGCCTCTCTAGGGTAAACTCTTGAACGCTAAGGTTCAAGGTCTTGGTGATTCAGTTCAACAAAAGTGTTGTGGGGCAGATTGTAATCCTCTGATTTTGCAGCCAGAACAGTCAGACGGACAGGGTTTGAGGCCCACCAACACCGCATGAGCGTCAAGACAAGGAATAGTGGAATCCATTAGCGCTGAGCTACTGCTGCGATCTCAGCACTTGGTACTAAAATCTTTTTTTTTTTTTTTTTTTTTTTTTT
>REGM01000145.1:761723-813573 GCA_004194415.1 Aurelia aurita | reverse complement strand
AAAAAAATACCAAAACAGGAAGCATTTTGTATCCCATGTGACGCATTTTACTGAAGAAAAACGAGTAATTTCAGACCCTCTTGAGATGACTTTAAATGTTTACGCCAAACAAAACTACATAATTTCGTTTCAACCGCGCGGAAAATAATGATAATCTAGCAAAAGCCAGACATGTTGCGATAAATGAGTTTTCCCACCGCGCGTCATTAGTTTACCCAGAAATAGTAAAGCGCAAAATCACGATAAAAATAAGGACAAAGTTCCTTATTTCATCTTGGTAAAATGGGGGTATAAAAAGGCTATTGAAATTTTGCAAAGAGGAAATTATGAATAATTCCCAACTAAATCACTTTGCTCATTGGTGGAGACATAGGTAGACTCCAAGGGGCATTTCACTCGCTAAAAGAAACCTCATAGCTTTTGGCGAAATTCCCTTGTTTTCAAGAGAAAAAAATAAATAAAAAAATTTGCATACTAAAAAAAAAAGTACTAAAATCTGCAGATCCACTCAACAAAGCATCTATTAGCAAATTACTTTGGTGAACGAATTGAAGGTGCAGCCTTTCAGCCATTGAAATTTTTTTTACCCACCTGGTATTGAGCACTATCACTGCATACAATCAAACTCGCATAAGTTGGATCGCTTTGGACAAACGAAAACTATACAACTTAGCTGGACTCTTGACTAATGCAAATCAATTTGAAAAGAAAATGTGGATGGGACTTCCAAATTTCTCCCATTTTCTCCAAGTTTGATTTCCATGGTGGGGACCAGATGACCTTGTCTTGTGGCTTTTCCCACCATGAATGGCACATGTAAACAGTATTTCGTTTTAATTTAGAATTAGGTTTGTATATTTAAAAAAAAACTGACTGTACTAAAAGCATGTGTCTTGATAAAGTTGTCCAGCATAGTTATATCTAACGCTGACAACAAAACACTACAGTGTAGTTAATAAATACTAATAGTGATACACAACAATACTGACCATAGTCATGTATGTCCTCAAGTTTCTCGATTGAACTCAATGAATACAATTTATATCCAAATCTTGAGCCAACAGCCAATGACCTGGTAAGGGAAGATGATAAAGTACTGATCAATGATTTTAATGCAAGTGCTTAAAGGGGCCTTTGCAACCGTCATGCTTTGTGAATACATCCTTTTGTGGTTTCTTTGTTGATGCCATTTTAATGGTCAACTAAAATGGCTGACAACAAAGAGATGGCATGTGCAAGGTATGCTGGTTGCAAAGGCCCCTTTAATCCTTGATCTTTTTTATCCCGCTGAGTACGGCAGTTGCATGTGAGCCTTCTTCGTTGATTGTCCAGAGCACAACAATTTAACCATTTGGGCTTTTCAAAACATCTGGCTTTTCATAACACTTCGTGAAAAATTCGGTCTTGAAAGGTTTCAAAAAGCCCGTGTTTTGAAAAGCTGGATTTTTTGAAAAGCCCAAATCAACCAATTTTTTTGTTTTCTACAATCAACTGCAATGAATAAATAAAGTTTAGTAAATCAATAAAGTTTAGCGTAAGGCTCATGCCTTGGCCAATACTATTTTTAAACAACTCCACTTTCCAATACACGATTACGCTAAAAAGATGGCTGGAACTTTTTACCAATTATGAATCTTTAACAATTCTATATGGATTCGGTTAAATAAAAGAACACAATGCATCTTGGTAAAAAGTCCTTGCCGCCATCTTCAGCGTAATTGTGCATTATCTTTTCAATGAAAATCCCTATTTATTATCCAGACTAAGAACCAATTTTTACATTTGCTCACAGAACACATATTATTTGGTGCAAATATTATTTGGTGCAAAAGCATGGATTCCAACAAGCAACCGGTTTCATAAAGCTTTGACATATATGTAGAAGGCAACCTGGGGATCAGATCCAATCTACGTATGACCTGTCCTTCTACTTCGCATATATCTGTTATTTTCACTTTTGGTTTATCCACACCACAGAATAATTGAAATTTAACCCTCTTTTAAGTTTTAGAATAAACAGACCAATTATTTTTCTTCAAACTCCCGTGGATAGAATAGTTGCCGTGCCAATGCCATGTACGTAATACTCACGTGTTATCTTGATTGAAGTTCACGAAAAGAAGATCCCCCGAAGGATCTCCGCCATTGGCAGCAAGATTCATTTTACAATCTGCACTGATGATTGAATGGCCTAAAAAAGTGGCCTAACTGCTGACATCTGAATCATCCAAGGAAATACTCTTGGAGGGCAAAACTTTGTTCTGTTGAGGTTTCAAGATGGATCTAAATTGTCTAACGTCTTTTACAAGTCTTTATAAAGTCAGAATTCGCCAAGAATCATGTCTTTGCGACCTTTTACATGATGGCCATTGAAGGCTGAAGCTTCGAAGTTTGTTTTGCTTTTGAAAAAATTGAACGTGAGGCCATAGAGCATGCGCACAAAGAAGACTGCTGACCGTAATGACCGCACAAATTGCGTCACAGCACGAAAGATCAAATAGGCCCAAATAACTTATTGCCCGCATCTTTTTGGCAAGGNTTGAATGGCCTAAAAAAGTGGCCTAACTGCTGACATCTGAATCATCCAAGGAAATACTCTTGGAGGGCAAAACTTTGTTCTGTTGAGGTTTCAAGATGGATCTAAATTGTCTAACGTCTTTTACAAGTCTTTATAAAGTCAGAATTCGCCAAGAATCATGTCTTTGTGACCTTTTACATGATGGCCATTGAAGGCTGAAGCTTCGAAGTTTGTTTTGCTTTTGAAAAAATTGAACGTGAGGCCATAGAGCATGCGCACAAAGAAGACTGCTGACCGTAATGACCGCACAAATTGCGTCACAGCACGAAAGATCAAATAGGCCCAAATAACTTATTGCCCGCATCTTTTTGGCAAAGTTCAAGGTTCGGGCCAAAACTGAATTTTATTCGGAAATTAATGGTGTGTAGCCTTCACATTGATTCATCATCTCATTCTATGAAAGGTGGCTCCTAAGCCACTTGAATAGCTCTGTATTAAATGTTCCTTCCCAAAAATCGTAAGGAACCTTTTTTTCAAAAGAACTGATCATAGTTTTTTATTGAGTAACCTTCTCCTTTTTCGAGAAAGTTCAAGGAAAGAGATTCAATAAATATTATGCAAAAACAAGATTTTGGAAGACCAGCAGTCACACGGTTCAATGCCTGGCTAATGCATTTTGATATCACGCGAAGGATTTCACACGACAACGGGTAAATGCATGTTGATTATAAACACCACGTAAATCAATTGAACATTCTTTGTGAAAATGTAGGCTGGTGGTAAGAACATTCAACGTTCAATTTTAGAAATGAGATGAAAAGAAGGAGGTTTAAGATTGCAGGTGTAGCAAGCGAAATTTCAATATCCTAATTCAATCATTCATTCCACGTTAATTAACTTAATTCAGAGTTTGCCCGACGCAAAGAAAAAAAATCCACTAAAATTTCAAATCAATTTTCTGGGATGGCTTATTTGAGTTTCAAAGCATACAGCTATTTTGCACGTTAGGAACTCGTTAAAAATCCAACTATGATTCTCAACTTCATACCGGGATGTCAGGGCTAGCAATATTTATATACCTTTAGCTTTTCCACGCGATTGGACGTATTGTTATGAAACATGCACAGTAAACTCCCGCGTATAAGAACCTACAATTTTGCATGTCACCCTGGGCTCTTATGCAATGAATCATACCATAGTCATGATCATACAAATGGGCTCTTATAAAATGGGGTCTAATTTGAACATTTCAGCCTGTTGGTTCTAAATCCACTAGGTTCTTTTCTGCGGGTGTTTACTGCATGTAAAGATGGCTTCTTAGGTAATTGAGCTAATTGCCTTCTTAGGGCACAGCCACAAATTTAAAGCATTACAAGTCGTAAGATATAAACGGAGTTGAGTTTGCAGATTTTTGTCATCACGTAACAACATATTATAATAGTAGTGTGATACGCATGAAAATTGTGCACCACTTCACAAAAATAAGTGATTTACTTCCAATAAATATCATCTTAAAGAAATATAAATTTCATAGGACGAAGCTTATTGATGTATCATCCAAATTATTCAGAGCATTTATGGGAGACACAAAATCCTACTTAGAAACCTTCGGCAAAGACATTAAGAAGATCGTCTGTTAGGTCATCGCGTAAACCAGAGTCGTTCTCGATTTCCCAAATCTGTGAAGCCCATTCTTCCCTTTCTTTTCAAATAATAACAGGGCCAGAAACTAACTTTCCATTGGCTAGTGTTGCACAAAATAGGCATATAGATTTAACACAGCAGATAGTTTTTACTGGGCAGACATTTCTTCGTGGGCGGGGTGGGGGTGGGTTTCTTGTACTGGGCAGGAATTTTGTCTCACAATTACATTTTGCCAGCTTTTAATTTTTGGCATTTAGGACTTTTTGAATAACAAAGAGAAACTGATATATAATCTGTGAAAAATCGAAAAATGGTTTCACGTTGAAGTCTTTGATTCTGAAGTGTTTTCGAAACAGCAAATGTTACTTCTAAACGTCAAACAAGATGCTGCAATAACTCTAACTATTTTTGCTATGCATCATGAAAAAGAAAGATGATACATAGTTCGAATTTTTCAAATCGTAAAACTATTGTGGCATAACGCTATAGTAGGCAATCTTAAATAAATTTGAATAATTTCCATTGTCAGGACCACGCCATGCAGATACGAGCTGTAAGNTGTTGCAAAAAATAGGCATATAGATTTAACACAGCAGATAGTTTTTACTGGGCAGACATTTCTTCGTGGGCGGGGTGGGGGTGGGTTTCTTGTACTGGGCAGGAATTTTGTCTCACAATTACATTTTGCCAGCTTTTAATTTTTGGCATTTAGGACTTTTTGAATAACAAAGAGAAACTAATATATAATCTGTGAAAAATCGAAAAATGGTTTCACGTTGAAGTCTTTGATTCCAAAGTGTTTTCGAAACAGCAAATGTTACTCCTAAACATAAAACAAGATGCTGCAATAACTCTAACTATTTTTGCTATGCATCAGGAAAAAGAAAGATGATACATAGTTCGAATTTTTCAAATCGTAAAATTATTGTGGCACAACGCTATAGTAGGCAATCTTAAATTAATTTGAATAATTTCCATTGTCAGGACCACGCCATGCAGATACGAGCTGTAAGAGGCTGCAATTTAGGGCCACAGGAAGGGTTTGTTAAGCCCTGACCAAACCATCAAACAATGTTTGCAAAACATTTGAGATTTGCTTGCCAAGCAAACTGTTTGTCCGTTTGACCACGTCGCGAAACATTGCTTGCTAAACACTGTTTGCATGTGGCGAGCAGAAAGTGTTTCGAACTATTTAAAAAACATTGCACAACATAATCTGCTTGTCATGCAATGCTTGCGACGTGGTCAAACGGGAAAACATTGCTTGGGAAGGAACTCTCAAAAGTTAGCTTTAGACTAAAAATAACATTGTAGAAACTAATCCGAAAACATTTGATATATCAGTCAATATACGACATCATGACATGATTCTTGGGACATGGCCATTGCATCTCGGCAATTTGCAGTGATATCTACTACTACTGCATCCTTGGTATCGTCTTCTTTCTGTATACTTTCAACAGAATGGTTGCACCAATGATTTGTGAATGAAAAATGACATAATTTCTTTTGGTTTCAGCAAAGGGATATTGCGATACTTCTAACTGGAATGTGTTTATTTTTCAACTGCATGCTCTCGTTTTTCTGCAATTTTCAAAACCTTTCCTATTGCAATTGATTTACCTGTGAAAAAAGGAGAGAGAGAGAAACTGAAACTGAAAATTTGATAATTGCATTGGAAAATGGATAATTGCTAGCGCAAGAACGGCTTTTCACTTTGGGACCTTGGAAGCTGTGCATACCAGGATCGAAAACTGTAACTTGCGGCTGTCTTATTAACGATGCGAACAATTTAATTGGCGTTCTGGTTGGCTAGCCAGAAAATCTGATACAGTAAGAACCGGCAAAATAGAAACATTATTTTTCAAAACAGCCAGTTTAGAATCCTATTAAAAGTTACAATAGAATTTTCTTATATGAGGGTACCATTTCTAGAAAAAATCAGCCTGAGGTTTCTTAAAAAGTCGTTTCTATTTTGCGGGTTCCTACTGCAGTCTCGTTTCGGATCTTATCCGACGATTCACTGTAACCAATCTCACACGAACAAATAAGCAATAGGTTCTTGCATTTTTTCAAGAGGAAATGTATTCCAGATCAGTTTGCAAATGATCTTCAGATTTATGAGTTGCATGACTTTGATCACACACTATTCTCAGCAATTACCCTGTCGTCTTTCTCTTGCTTATTATACGACGAGAAACGATATGACGAGAAACGACCTGTGAGGTCTTCTATTAAGGCCCCTAAATATTGTAGAGTTAGGAAAATTACAAAGAGGAAAGATCAAGTTACATTTAAACAATTAAGGGTGTTTGATCTGCGAAGTAATTTGCTAAAAATATAATGGTTTATAGACAAACTAAAAAAAAATTGACACATTACCTTCGTCTCGAAGTGTGAATCGTCCCATGGGTTGGAATTTTGCGAATGTTTCCATACAAATAAGGTTCGAAGTCTTGAATCGTGCTATGCATACTTGGTCTTGCTTGACGAATCTAAACATAAAATCAAATTATTTAATAAATTTTCTAAGAGAATCTGCTTTAAAAGTTGGCTGAAAACGTTTTCAGAATTCTCTAGGTTTTATGACAACCTTGATATATGAAGAACAAGTGTATTGTGAAATGAAAATAAATGAAAAGGATATGAAAATTTGTCATTTCTTAATTAAACTGTCATTGCTTGGGTAGACAAACGAATAAACGTAAAAGTAGAACAGAGGTTTACCTATCCTGTGCAGCCCAGTTGTTTATAACAATTTAAAGCGAGTAAGGCATAAATTACGCTTCTTTCAAAAATTGAGTAAAACTATAAACTATCAACTAAAATTAATAATAAGAAATAATAAGAATAAATTCTAAATCAAGCAGTTAAAATAATTAGTACCTCGGTCTCTGTTTGCTCTTTTCTCCCGATTTTTTATCTACTGTTGCAACCAAAGCCTGCAAGAGAAACATTAAAAAGATTGAATAAAGAAAAACTGTACACGGAAACAAACAATTTCAGTCGGTGAAATACTAAAGCCTGTTTAAAGAAGCATAGGTTCCAAATCTTCAAAAAGGTCGGTGTAAATTTTGTGACCTATTTCTTTGAATGGAATGGCTTGAAAGAAACTTTAGCTACTTTGTAATCATTCTATCGTTGGACTTTTCAAAAATCTTCCATATATTCAGAATTAGAGTGCTTTTCTTCTTTTTTAAGAATTCAAGAAAAATTTTGAAAAAAACTTAAAACCATCGTAAATTCTAAACTTTTTGAGGAAACATCGAATAATTTTCCAGAAAAACATAGTTTATGAACGTCTACAATATGGCATCAAGCAGAAGTCTTTCACTCTTCTGGTTTGCGATTTAGAAATTTGATAACGTCACATCCTCAAATGAGTTGAAATATGAAATACGCTGTAATTTCGAAAATATTGAAGATTTTTTAAAAGTCCAACGGTAGAGTTATAGCAAAGCAGCTAAAGTTTCTTTCAAGCCATTCGACTCAAAGAAATAGGTCACTGAATTTTACACCGGCCTTTTTACGCCAATTTAAAGATTTGGAACCTATGCTGTTTAAAGATATACCATGCTGCTTTCATTGTTGTTCCGGTACAGTCCAAACGTTTAAAAACTGGGAAAAACTAGCCAGCTAAGCTTAAAAACATGAAATGCAGGATATCAACAGAATGCACAAAGAAAACTTTCTCTAAAACACGAGCTGATGAAAAGGCACATGATTTGACGCCAGATTTGACGTATAATATGACACCTGATCTTTGAGTGTAATGCATCTGATGTCACAATCGCAATTCACAGTATAAGTATCAAAACTGAAAAAAAATATAGTCAGATTTGTCTTGTGAATCTAGAGGTTAGACGTTGATGGAGTAAGAGCGAACATGATGTTGGCTGAATGGCTTAATAAGAGGCAATAACTGTGAACGAACAAACTAAGGCCGCATTACAGCCACTGTAAATTTAGGAAGCAATGGATTGTTTGTGTGGTGGCGAGAGAACAACACGGAGAAGCAATAGTTCAATCATGCTAAATGGAAAGCAAGCGCGAGTATGCCTACTTCTTGGCCTCTGAACGTGAAACTTTGGACTTCTTAGGTTAGTTGAAAATAGCTACCACAAATGAACCGTTTCCTGTGACGTTTCAAACGAACGAGTGTTTTGTGGTAAGAACTCTACTTACAAGCGCGAAAAGCATCAGTGAAGCAAGGAACACTAGCAGGAGTGCACATGCAACACCTTCTTTTGATAGACACAAATATTTAACATTTATCCGGAGAGAAAAACAAATCTTAACAAAAAAGACAGGACAGTAGAAAGTTTAAAGTGAAGAAACGTATTCGCTTTGCTGTTTTAAGATTCTAAAAGCTCACTAAATCAATTGATCAGCTGAAGAAGGTTACGAGCTGAAAATATCATATTTAAGACAGTTAGTTCACAGCAAACTTCTGCAGATTTGCTTCAAAGGCTAGGCAAGTCTTTAAAGGCGTTTAAGGGATTGGCAAGAGCAGGCAAGAGAAGTCTTCTATAACCCCGAACACGAACAAGCGGGAATATGAATTTTCGAATGTGCACAACAGTGATCGAAGCTCTAACGCCATTCAATCGAATATTTTGTATAAAATTGTATAAAAATATCGCTCGATCCAGACTCTTTTGTAGAATAGCTAAAAGGTCCAATGCTTCCTCAAGAAAGTTTGCTAGGCTCTTTTGAAAAGAGATCTGAATCTTCAGTCTCCACCTCTGACTAATGGAAGCTTCATTAAAGGGAAACAAAAATTCACAGAGAAAGAGAGGCCTTGGACCTCTTTCAGATGAAAAGAAAGCCTCAGCTTTTGAAAGAACAGTTGATATATACTCACCATTAGAGTGACTTCTTCTACTGCGTTGTGTATATGTAAAACTGCTCTATATCCCGGACATATGATCGACTTGTGCTCAAGAACAACGACCTGCAACAGTAAAGAAAACATCGTAAGAGACTAACTTCAAGGTTTACATTTATTTTATTATAAATTATAAGCTTCTGGGGAGTAAACCATAACTTGAAATTGAAACATGGTTTAAGAGTTCCACAGTCGATATTTATAGTACATACAAGGATAGTACAGTATAGTGCATGAACAGTACAAGTATAGTACATCTATAGTACATATAGTCCATTCACAACTTATAAGCAAGATATATCCAGGATACATATGGCAAGGCATTTAAGTTGCAAACTAACAAAAATTATCTTTTATGTTCATAAGTATTTTTGACGGAGATTTTGTTCAGATTTTGTAATTATGAATTTTTTCCTGCCGAAAAGATACTTTTTTAAGGCCACTGTTGGCAAACATACGCCAAGTTGCGAAGAAATCTCGCAGGAAGGCTCAGATTTTAGGATTAGAAGGAAATAAATCTGTCTCATGACGAAAATGAGAGAAATAGGGAAAGGGAAGGAGAGGGAAGGAAGGGGAAGGAAAGGAACAGTAGTTTGTAACAGAAGAGCTGAAGAAAATGTCAGTGAAGGAAAATTGGAGTCAGGTGGGAAGGGATAGGAGACATTTACTTCCTCATCCACACTAGCGAAATAGGCAGGAAATTTTGAAACATTGATGCAGCTTCGCAGGAAGCTAGAGTTTTCCCAGCACTATTTTAGGCCCAGATAGTTCTGGTTGACGCAAATAAAATAAGGATTAAGTCTATAGCTTTCAGCACACAGATAGACTGGCACACACTAAAAGATAAGCACAGGGATAAAGCAAATATAAAAGTAAATGCTACATTTTCAAGACGAAGCCAGGTGGCACTTCTCCATTTCAACTCTGACATTAAGAACTGGTCCACATCAAGTAACACGAGCGGAATTTGTCGAAGCTTGATACTAAATTTGGGCTTTCTTCGACTCTTTCCATATACTTTATTACTGTTTTAAGATTTTGGAAAGTTTTGAAAATCGTGCCATATTTGACTTTGCATTAACTATCCATTAAAATCAAAATTCTTTGACTTTGAATTAAAAGGTTTTCTAATTTTTCATTCTAAGCATCCTTGTGATATTTTGCGAACTTTAAGGAGACTGTGAATAGAAATACAAATTACCTGTGCTTCAAAAATTCTTCCAGTGCTGCATAAAGCATCAGCGGAGCAAATGATAAAGCCAGGAAGGACTTCCTACAAAAACAATTTAAATTATCCATAAGAATGTGTTTACAGTTAAAATTATTAAAAGTAGGGGATACTCGAAATAAAAACTAAAGTATATTTCAAAAGAAACTCTTCAAAACATGTTCGTGATTATAGATCCACAGTTTCTAACATGAGGGTCTGATTACATGAGCAGGGCTGGCCCTGCTAACAGGGCTTCCTCTGTAACAGGGATGAAAAGTTGCGTGTGATTACATAGAGTAATTCATCCAAGGGCTGTGAAGTAATTCTGGCGGGAAAATCAAATCATTGGCAATATGGCGGCTTGGTGCATGTGCAGCTAAAACCATTGGGAAGCCAGCCCTGTTTCCAGCTGTGCAAAGCGATTCCATGAGAAAAATGTAATTATTTCATCCCTTCGAATAGATCCAGCCCTGTCATGCAAAAGTGGGATCCCAGCTGCCAGGGCTGGCCCACTGACCATATAATCGTGTTTCAGATTCACTACATGTCTCCTATTGACAAAGGGATGTCGCCTAAAATCGTTCAGCTCAGACAACACGGCCAGCCCTGCTCATGAAATCAGGCCCTAAAAGTGGGGTCTTAAAACCAGACAAAGTAAGACCACGAAAGGGATGTCGCCTAAAATCGTTCGGCTCGGACAACACGGCCAGCCCTGCTCATGTAATCAGGCCTAAAAGTGGGGTCTTAAAACCAGACAAAGTAAGACCACGAAAGGGATGTCGCCTAAAATCGTTCAGCTCGGATAACACGGCCAGCCCTGCTCATCTAATCAGGCCCTAAAAGTGGGGTCTTAAAACGAGACAAAGTAAGACCATGTACCTCTTCTTCGACTCCAGCTAACTTCAATTTGACATTTTCTCCAGCTCGACATGAGTTCTTTTCACATTCATCAGTACCAATGATATTCATAACCTTAACTATTTGCTATAAAAGAGGTAAAAATTGTTTATCATGAAAGACCCTGGAGTTGTGTTGAAAAGTGAAGCTATAATAATAGCACAAACTGAAGGCTTTGCGATAAGACACTGTTCACAGAATAGAATCTTAATTGAAAATAGCTTTTGCTACCTAAACGGGACACAGCATGCGTGTTTGAGCCTCTAGCATTTTGCATCGCTTTTTTTTCTATCACAATGAAGTTCCCACACATTTTCGAAAATACTATTCAAAATTTTAGCCAAAGATCCTCACTCAAAATTAGATAATGACTTTCTTTCAACGCACTGATTCAAATTTTCCTCATGCATTGTCCAGTTAAGGGTGAGAATCACCTGTTGCACTGGTTAACAAAAAATTTACATATTTTCTTTCTCATCAGCTACAGGCTGACAGTAACACATAGATGACAAGAGCAGGACTTACTTTATTTGGCATCAATGTGAATGATTCTCCTCTTTTTACTGTCCCAGATTCTATTTTTCCAATAACTATTGTACCCATATCCTGCATGGATGCAAATATATCAAAATATGAAAACGATACGACAGGCAATCCTGAATTAGCAGAAAATCTTAAGAACCATAAAAATACATGAAGTTCGACTCTGGAAAGCTCTTCTCAGTGTTGGGAAGGCAGTCTTCAAAGTTGTTACATATATTAGACATAGTCGCTTCAGGAATCTTCATGGGCGCCTGAGAGACGTTTGTCTTTAAAGGCAGCTGCACGACGTACAGAAAAAATACTGATAGCAGAAAGTGTCTCAAAATTTTGTTTTGACGTAGTTTTAGAAACTGTATGTAGAAACGATCAGGGCATGACAAATATTTTAGCTTCATGCAACTATAGGAAGAATTATCAATCATATATTTCCGTCACCACCAAATATAAAAAAGTTATTGCCTTGCAAAGTATTCTGAACAAAATCCTGCCATAAAAAGATGTTTGAAAACTTCCTGTGATCACTTATCACACGGTTGCGTAAATGTTTTTGTCCTGCACACTTTGATGTTTACTTCTGTATGCATTTCTTCCACAATCTACAAAGCATTAGTATATATCGTAGTATGACTAATTTGCAATTATTTGAACAGTATAATCTTCCCTGAAACGATGATCAGTTCTTCTGCAAACGGCTTATTTTAATGACAGAATGAAGTACACACCTTATATCTGTCGCTGACCAAGATTTTCACAGGTCCATCGTAAGGGCGCTTGAATGATGGTAATTTGTCGAGTAAGTCGAGGAATGAGGTGCCCCTGTAGAAAAGCAGGATAATCAGATTTGGATGAATAAATATGAAATTTAAGATATGCAAAACTGCATTTCCGAGTTGGTATTTCTTGCATTAAATCTCTCCATCGTACCAAATTTGTAGAGAATTGTCATTGAAAATGTGCAGATAACAAGATCATTTACTGAATATCTTCGTGTGCCACTCACAGCAAATCTTCAAGTAAAATAAAAAAGACGAGGAAAAACATAAACACCGCAGTCGCTTGAAATTAGCCAATCAAAAAAAGCCAACAACAACTTTTGTATGGTCAACAGAAAATGGGCACAGATTAAGCAAATTCTTTTGCTCCACAAATAAAGGGTTTTTAGCCATTTAGTATTAAACAAAATTCTGGAAATGATTTCCTTACTCAACGTGATTTCATGTTCTCTGCAATAGGTTGATTACAGTTAATCTCGCAAAAGCCGGACCCAAATAAGTCAAATATTCACATTTGTCAGAAAAAATCGGCCAAACCTGAAATTCCCATCCGTATCTTTCTTTTTACAGTACTTTGCATAATTCGGAGTTCACGTCAGATAGTTTTCCTGGTTCAAAGAGATCCGACTTATGTGATTTCTGACCGCATCATCGAAATTGTTGTAAGAAGCACCTAATATTTATATCGTGTTACAGCTCTATGACATGAATGATCGTCTAAAAACATTGATACTCACGTGTACCAAGGACATATTTTTGGATCAACTGTATCCCTTAGATTTGCACCAGTAAATCCTGAACAAGGCATGAATGTAATCTCTAAAATAAAAGAACAGATGATGCCTTAGTAACCAAAAGTGCATCAGGGAAAGGTTATATATTTGAAAAAATATTAAACAACAAAAGTAAAACTGGTTTTAACATTTCCATACGTTGATTTTCTATACAGCAAAACTACAAAAATAAAAGCACTATATCGGGTGAGTGAAACATTTGCACGTTTTGGAAAATCACCAAAATTTTAATATGATACCGATCAATAAATTTTATTTTTCTGCATTTGCTTCAAGGACCAAATAAATTTAATAGGTGATCGCTATTTGGTTCTTCCGGACAGAGATAGCCTGCGTGCAGACTCTACAGTGCGGAGGAGGGAAAAGAAAATCCTTTTCCCTCCTCCGCACTGTAGAGTCTGCACGCAGGCTAGACAGAGACGATGAAATTAGCAATAACGAGCAGTAGTAATTCACAAAACACGGTATTCTTTCAACCCTAACCGTAACCCTCAACTTTGCGTATATTTTCAGTAACTTCACACTGCCCTACACGTTTCCTACACACACGACATAACAGCTTCATCAAGGGCATACGAAACCAATTCTAAGTGGTAGTGCGGCATTAAGATTAAATGTGATAATCCTTCCTTGTGATCTCGGAGCATGCTTCAAAACTAGGTAGCTTCTAAAAAGAAAAATTGCCACTATTTCAAAGCCACTTCTTCAATATGTCTAAAATTAATTTAGTCCTTGATGACAATGCACATAAAGAAATTTTCATAAACGGTAATATCTTCAAATTTTGATGATTTTTCAGAAGGTTCAAATTGCTTTTTATTCACCTGGTATAATTTCTTGGACAACCTTAGTGTGGAATTCATATCTTCTTTAAACGAGATCTTGCAGAAGGCAGGGAAGTGTGTAAAATCTGCGGCATATCATCACTTTCACTGTAAGGTCCATAAGCCTACACTTTCGTGAGTATTTGTAAAAAATTGGTGATGAGATTATGTCCTTTTTTATCTTCTAACAGACAACTTGCACTTGACCAGTAAAGCCACATGAATTGAAATAAGGATAAAGTAACGATCATACCCGTTGATTTGAAGCCAGTTTTCTTCAAGAAAGGTTGTAATTTTGATTCAATATCTTTGTATCTGTAACAAAAGTACAGAAACAACGGCTGAAATCAGCAAAGATTTCATAACAGCGATGATTGCTTAAATAAAAAGCGATGTTTTCCTTTAACTTGAGCCTATAAAAGTTTCTCATATTGCTTGGTTTATTAGCAAAGGAGGAGCTTTGGCAGAGCAAGTTTCGGGGATGTTCGTAAAAACTGTGCAATACACATTTGCCTGAAGTTTTGCCTGTCGAAAATTTCTCTTCTTAATGTAAACATTTTTGATGGTACTTTTGAATTCATAGGCATGAAGGTAGTGAAGACTTCGTTCATAAGCATATCCACTTGAATCAAAACAAAACACAGCCCAAAGCTATTTACAAGCATCCTCCATTTCCCCTGAGTACTGAAACGACAGTCTTTCCTTAATTTCACACCACAGGATTGCCCACAAATAAGCCCTCAAACAAAGAGCTCATGGAACCAACCCTAGTTCTAATCAATAACTCGAAACCAAATTCAGGGCTGCAATCAACAGAGTAGACTCCCCCTTTGTTGCGTAACTATGGAAAAGGCATCGATCAGACGGACTTCATGAAATAGACATGGGGCAAGCCTATTAACAGAGGGACTGCAGAGAGTTGAAAAGAAGGCAGGCATTGCTTTAATCTAGCAAGAAGATGCCTTTAAGAAGTATGTCACGCATCTGATTGGCTGCAATAAAATCAGTGCTCAACACAACGGATGTCTTTGTCAAGCTGTGAATTTGGCACAAAGGAAGGCTGGTCGCTATCACTTTCTACTGCCTTAGAAAGTCATTAAGATCGGCAGCCATTCAGTTCTCCTGTTCTTTCTATTGTCCTTATCATTCAGTCAGATGTATGGCAGACAGCCTTTACCTGAAAAGGACGTTGATAAAATTTTCAACATTTCAAAAATAGATTTTCGTTAGCTTTGCATCTTTTTAAAGAGATCCCGTCCTCAAATAGGGGATAACGGTAAAATACAGTGTTCGAGTGCTGAGGCGCATATTCGATGAAATTCGGTATACAAAAACAAAGAGCAGAATGTCTTACCGTTCTTCTTCCCAATTCACTGTCGAATCGTCCATTTTGTTAACAAGAACGACTAAATGTTTCACACCAGCTGTCTTTGCTAACATTGCGTGTTCTCTACAACAGAAATTAGTGATAGCAGAAAAGCAGATTATCGTTTCTAACTAGGCATATGACAAGTCATCAAATGTTAGATAAAAACGTTTGCTAGCGGCAAAATCATCTGATAGCATGCAAAAGAGAATGACTGATGTTTGCTCTCCAATATATAATCGATTCTAAAGAACTTTTTTACGGCCACCGAAAGGCAAACTGAAATGTGTTCGTTTGCAAAGAAGGGTTTTTTCGTTAAATCTTGTTAATTTATCAACACTTATTTACAGTTAGGCTAATCGCAGCGAGCTAATTGCGCCTACAATGAGCTAATTTAAAAAGATAAAACCAGTTTGCTTTGCTGTTAGCACTACATCGGTAACTCTCAAGCAGTACNAAGTCATCGAATGTTAGATAAAAACGTTTGCTAGCGGCAAAATCATCTGATAGCATGCAAAAGAGAATGACTGATGTTTGCTCTCCAATATATAATCGATTCTAAAGAACTTTTTTACGGCCACCGAAAGGCAAACTAAAATTTGTTCGTTTGCAAAGAAGGTTTTTTCGTTAAATCTTGTTAATTTATCAACACTTATTTACAGTTAGGCTACTCGCAGCGAGCTAATTGCGCCTACAATGAGCTAATTTAAAAAGATAAAACCAGTTTGCTTTGCTGTTAGCACTACATTGGTAACCCTCAAGCAGTACATCCAGTACATCAAGACAACTAAATCCTCACCTTGTTTGACCCCCTCTCTCGAAGCCAGTTTCAAATTCGCCTTTTCTTGCTGAGATAACCTATGATTTCAAAATTCTAAAGATGTAAACAAATATTTGAAAACTTTGAATTTAAAACTTCCAACGCAAGACTGTTGACATAATTGCTTAAATCAATACCCTGAATGGGTGCCCTTTGAAACGATAACTTCAATGAGATTATATTATGATGCAACATCGTAAAGTAGCGAAAGACAGTTTTGATCAAGCAAAACCGACTACTATCTTTCAATGAACCTTTAGATAACGTATACCGGGTGAGCCAGAAAAAAGTTCCCACTTTCGAAAATTCATAACACCAAGAGTACTGGATGGATTTGAACGAATCGAATTCTACTTAAAAGCCGAAAGACTGAAGTATTTTTGGGATTTTTCTCGCGATTTTATGAGCACAGAACATATAGTTAAATTTGCCTACAATGAAAATTTCTTGGTTGCAAATTCCTGAAAAAGAGTCGAAAACATTTGATCAAATCGTAAGGAATCTTCCCACACAGAACAATACACCAGGGCATTTCATCGCTCTCAAGAGTTACAGAAAATAGATTTTCAAACAAATACTAAGTTTTTCAATCCCATGGCAATAACTGTGCAGACGATATCTCTTATCCATCCAAAATCGTACTTTCTTTATTGTTCTTGCCCTTGCGAGGAGTTTCTTTACGATTTGATCAAGTGCTTTGGGCCGTTTTCAGGCAGTTCGCAACAAATAAATTCTCTTTAAGTCAAATTTACCTATATCTTCAGTGCTCATAAAAACGCGAAAAAATCACAAAAATACTTCAATCTCTCGGCAATCAAGCAGAATTCGATTCATTCCAATCCATCCAGTACTCTTGGTATTATGAATTTTCAAATGTGGGAACTTTTTCCTGGCTCACCCAGTATATTCTTAAATTTGTTCGTATTGTTAAACGCAATTCTTTAAATCAACAAAAATCTCATATACCAACTGAAAGCTAACGTATTTTTGACAAAATAATCTTTAAACTACGAAATCAGTCCACAGTTTACTTCCTCTAGGTCATAAGGAAGAAAAACTGAANAACTTCAATGAGATTATATTATGATGCAACATCGTAAAGTAGCGAAAGACAGTTTTGATCAAGCAAAACCGACTACTATCTTTCAATGAACCTTTAGATAACGTATACCGGGTGAGCCAGAAAAAAGTTCCCACTTTCGAAAATTCATAACACCAAGAGTACTGGATGGATTTGAACGAATCGAATTCTACTTAAAAGCCGAAAGACTGAAGTATTTTTGGGATTTTTCTCGCGATTTTATGAGCACAGAAAATATAGTTAAATTTGCCTACAATGAAAATTTCTTGGTTGCAAATTCCTGAAAAAGAGTCGAAAACATTTGATCAAATCGTAAGGAATCTTCCCACACAGAACAATACACCAGGGCATTTCATCGCTCTCAAGAGTTACAGAAAATAGATTTTCAAACAAATACTAAGTTTTTCAATCCCATGGCAATAACTGTGCAGACGATATCTCTTATCCATCCAAAATCGTACTTTCTTTATTGTTCTTGCCCTTGCGAGGAGTTTCTTTACGATTTGATCAAGTGCTTTGGGCCGTTTTCAGGCAGTTCGCAACAAATAAATTCTCTTTAAGTCGAATTTACCTATATCTTCAATGCTCATAAAAACGCGAAAAAATCACAAAAATACTTCAATCTCTCGGCAATCAAGCAGAATTCGATTCATTCCAATCCATCCAGTACTCTTGGTATTATGAATTTTCAAATGTGGGAACTTTTTCCTGGCTCACCCAGTATATTCTTAAATTTGTTCGTATTGTTAAGCGCAATTCTTTAAATCAACAAAAATCTCATATACCAACTGAAAGCTAACGTATTTTTGACAAAATAATCTTTAAACTACGAAATCAGTCCACAGTTTACTTCCTCTAGGTCATAAGGAAGAAAAACTGAACATAATCGATGTAAAAAGATGTGAGAAAATGACTTATTCAAAGAGGCAACCTCTCAAACGATGTTGAATGAACGTACCAAAACACCAAGATCAGCTTGAGCAGCTCCACCAATCATGTTAGGTACGAAACTCTTGTGTCCAGGTGCATCCAGTAAGACGAAATGTTTATTTGGTGTGTCGAAAGAAGCTCTCCCTACTTCAACTGTTTTGCCCTATAAGGAGGAAGAAATTTAGAAATAAAACTTTGGCACACAAATCTATTACTGCATTGAATAACACAGCCATTTGCGATCGATTATAGTACATTTGAACTTATCCGATCAGTGAATCAAATAAAGTTTCAAGCATAAAAGTTCCAGCAAGCGCAATGATTTCTTTCATCGGCAAATAACTGGTATACTAATCTTTATATGGACAGCTTCTAACAAACTGCTGAAGCACTCAGCAAGCCAGAGCTCCTCGCTCTTGTCGGCACAAAATGGTTTTAAGCCCTGATTTCAGAATAAATTTATCTTTGTGCAACATGTATGTTTTTGAGACTAACCTTATCTCTTTCCTCCAAGTTGGTGTCAAGAGCCCACGATAGGTACCTGTATAAAAGGCGAGAATTAGACATTACATTTACATACTTCGGGCAAGTGCCAAAATAAGCAGTTTATAAATTCCTCAATTTAACTATAAGAAAGCCTTTGCATTAGTAACAGTATTGAGTATCTCAATTTAACTATAAATGAGACGTAGCGAGATAGCTTATCAAATCTACAAAATAACTTCCACAAGTACGAGGCGAATCAAAAAACGTTCGAGCAGTTCAACATTTACAAAAACTCAGATATGCTAGTATTGTTGTCATTATCAGCAAGAAACTTGAAGTTCTTTAAAGGGGCCTTTGCAACCAGCATACCTCGCAAATGCAATCTCTTTGTTGGTGCACAACAAAGAGACCACAAAAAGATGTATTCACAAAGCATGCCGGTTGCAAAGGCACTTTAAAATCTATGGCTAAGAATAACGTTTTTCAAGCTGTGATTTTCAAGCTTAAAAACAACCGAAAACAAGTTTGGTAAAAGATTCAACAGATATTTTTGATGTTGTCTTGTCATATTTATGGTTAAATTTAGCAGATATTATTGCTGAGATGTTCAACAGAAATGCACTTACCATGTTTCTCTATTTTTCTCTTTAGCTTCTCGCTCATATTTTTCAAGTGTTCTTTTGTCTACTTGCCCGGTAAGAAACCTAAATATAGAAGGAGAGAATATGAAGAAACTACACAGCTTTACTTAATCTTTACTCGTTATTGAACCGACTAAAAATCATAATACTACCGGGTGTCCCAAAAAAAAGTATACAGATCTGGTCAACCCTAGCGATGAGAATTTAGCGTGAATCAATCCGAAATCGTTTTTAAAATATACCTCTATGGTCAGCTTGAACATAGATACCTTGTTTGTTGAAATTGGGTCTTTGAGAGTTGAAATATTAATCTTCAAAGGACAAATTTGCCTTCACCTCCAAACCAGAGCTTTGGCGTTTTGGCCTAAGCAAATTCTTGAAGCACTGTGAATAAGTCAGCATGAAGTTTACTTCGGAGCTCCCTTGATAATAAATGTCACNTATAGTTGATTTTTATGATTTAATTGGTTGTTGTGTATCACATTATGTAAATATGTATATAGTTGGCTTTAATCAGCTATGTTTTTCATACCTGTACCGGGTAAGTCAATGAAAGCAATCCCCGTTTGAAATGCCAACCGGGATATGAAAAGGATAATATTTAAAATTACTTTATTTAATGGTTGACATGTTCAAATAGAATTTAAAATTTACCTGGCCAAAATCAGCCACTCCGTTCTGAAATTATGAGCGATTTTCTGGAGAAAGTCTCACCAAGAAACCTTCAAAAAAGGCCTAAAATCACGAGCGAATTTTCCAAATATTTCTGACTTACAGCAATGACTTGAACATGCTTTAGCATGATTTATCCTCTTGGGAGGACAAAATCTCAGAAAATAATGTTGTCATGTTCCCAGGGATGGCACTTTCATCCTCCCAAAGGGATAACACGTGTTAAAGCATGTAGCAAGTCGTTGCTGTAAGGAAGAAATATGATGGAAACTTGATCGTGGTTTTATGCTGTTTTTGAGGGCTTGTTGGAGGGGCTTTCTTGAAAACATCCCTCATAATTTCAGAACGGAGTGACTTATTTCAGTCAGGTAAAATTTAAAATGTATTTGAACATGTCCAATATCAAACAATATACTTACCAATATTATTACTGCGATATCCAGGCAGCAGTGACCTTTAAAACAGGGATTGTTTTTTCTGACTCACCCGGTATGTTGGCTGTTTATGTTTTTATTTAGTATCACATTTGTAATCATAACACATTCCTCTGCTATTGTAAATTTAGTTTTTTTCAAATGAACAAGTTTCTTCAGGTCTGAGGGGGGGGGGCATCTTGAGGGTATGGGTACTGTATGTTCTGCTCATATGGGTCGATTTGAAAATGCAAAGTTCTCCAGAAGTGGGTCCTTTTTAGCTAAAACAATGGAGAGTCCCTCATGTAAAAGGGAACAAGGCAAATTTTGGCAATTAGAAGTGGGTATCGCTCTGAAAACTGGGCGGCAGACCCCCATCTGATCGTAAGTTGTGTGCCCCCTCTGGGGTTCAGGTACTTTATCGCTGATTTCTGTCTAACTACTGCTGATCAATTGAAACATGTCTTGCAATAATTAAACCTGCTATTTTCGGTCAAATTTTGAGCTCTGGTCAACATAGCCATTTTAATCCTATCAAAAATTCACTACCTTCGTTTTCTCAGGACTGTTTCTGTGAAAGTGGGTCATTTTTATCATCCTGCGCCTTTAAACTGGATTAATAATAAAATGACTTGGCAAATTGATGTTGACTAGACAATTTCTAGAATTAACAATGGCAAGCAGTGGGGCGATATTAGTTTTAGAAAAGGCATACCCTCTGGTTCCTTTGCTTCTTCTTGATGATTTGCTTCTGCTGCAGAAGGGACCTCTGGTGGAGTTTGCGGATCTTCTTGTTGGACTTGTGCTGATTTTGAAACATAAACAAAAATGCATTGTCTGGCATTGAATACAAAAATCATAATATCCCACAGAAAATCTTTGAGTGCAACTACTTGGCAGAAGAACATTGAAGCAATCTATTAACACTCTCAGAGAAAGCTTTCATTTTAACAGCAACAACAAAATAGATCAAAACTTGCAAATTGGGAAGCAACTATTTCATCAAATAGCAATATCCGTAACTACTTTCTAGATATTAATCAATACATTAGTATACTATTTGATTGAATAACTTATATATTTCTGATCATTTAGCAACTTTTAAAAACACAATTCCAGAGAACTTTCTGCAGACGCAAGAAGTTATTATGTACAAAAGGGCTTGAATTCTTTACAAAAGGGCTCAAATCAATCTTAGATATACAGAAAATAAGTGTTGATCCTAGGGATAATAAATGGTACCCTATGCTTTTAATTATCATGTTTCTGATATCATCGACTCACAGACTACATATGCTGTGAGACAGACTACATGGTCCTTTTAAGATGCACCTTTTTTGGGGCAAACTGTTGAGTGTTTCAAATCAGTCCTTTACCAACCAGTCCCTCTCAATTCGATAGAGTGGAACTCTGCTAATACGCAAAAATTCACAACTTTGAGCCCCTCTAGCTTCCTGCAACATTTCTTGAAATATGGCTTTCTTCCTAAGGACATGAAGTCTTGATATATCATCTAAAAAGTCTATATATTCAAAAACTTCCTTATATGAGATGGTGTTATGACGTTATTTTACGCAGTTTCTGCGCTGTCTCTCAATTCATAACTCAAAATGCTCGTGTATCAAAAATAAAGGCGCCTTTTCACTGAAAAATTGTTGAGGGAAAAGGGAAAAATCTCTGTCTATCGAATTGATAAGGGCCAATATTTTAATAAAATGATTCAAGTCGAATGAAGAATGAAATGTGGTATGAATTGAGATTCAATTCAACATTGTGGTCATCCTTGTTCTGAAATTCCTTACAAAGTTGCGCTTTCCTCCTTGCGATACTTGGGATACTTCTCAAAGCCCACTTCAGTGAATCACTGAGCACAGTCTCAATGAGGTGCAAGGCTTAAATCTTCGATTTGTTGTTTGGTTTGTTTAAATTCCTTTGATTTCTTCTTTATATTTATCTATTTTTTTAATATATCGTGCGGCTATTGTCAATTTTTCTTTCTTTTTTTTGTTCACTTGTAATATTTGTGTCTATTTTATAACCCATTATTCCTGACTGATGCGATGTATAGCTATACGTGAATTGATATGCGAACATCAGACAAAGGATTTCTCTAGCGAAAAAACCCGTTCTCTGAAAGTTAAATTCTTTCAACTTTTCACTTTTAGTTCAAGCAGAAATTTCTTCGCTCAAGTGAAAATGCGCCCTTACTTTTGGCTAATCATTCGAATACACACAAAGTCACTTCACTTGGCAACTGTTTGTTCACAACAAAGAGGAAACTAACTGGAAAATAGTTGTTTTTTTTTCATGCGACATGAGAATAATCTTTTAATTTTTCTCGGGACTTGAAGCCCTCTGACAAAGATGAAGGCGGCACTAATAGTTTACCTGCTTGTTGAGGAGCCGGTTGAGGCTTACTATTGAAACCTCCTGGTACGAACACGGCAGCGTTGATATTTGGGACGAATTCCTTTGCTGTAACATTTAGGCCACCAAGTTGCTTATGTAAACCACTATCATTTTCATCAATTGATTCCCAATTATCTGGTGCTCCCCTTTGCTGAGACATTTCTGCTTGCTCCCTTCGTTCAATATAATCTCGAGTCCTTTCCAAAATGGAGTTATTCGTTACTGCTATTTAGGCCACCGCTCCTCTGCAATTTTTATGGTGCAACTTTTTGTAATTACCCTCGTGGTTTACCTCGTTCACATGCAGCCTCGCAAACTTTTGGGATCTCAAAGAGCGAGGGCGGAACCTTTTTCGAGACCGGGGGTTACATCAAAAGGATCAAAATCGAAACTGAAAGGCTCCTTCAAAGTAGTTGTTGGGTTTTGAATCATGTCAGAGCCATGAAATGCTGACCTGGTTGTTTTCCTTCGAAACTTTGATTCCAGATCAAAATTAAAATTTCATAATTTGAGTCAATGAAAGTGTATGTGTGCCTTGTTGGGCGAACCGATTTGAACCAGATACACGTTTTTTTATTATTATAAGAAACTGGTTTATAAGAAACTAGTACTAGGATGGCCGAAAATTTAAGAAACTCTAGTACTAAATACGGAAAGAGCTAAGAAACTTTCAAAAGCAAAATTCAAAGATATTATGATAATATGTCGTTGAACCCTTATTCTTGAGTAATATTAAGTAACGGTTTTATGTTTTGAACGTAATAGAACACTTTTTCTTTCCGCCTGATGTTGTATATGTCAAGAAATATATCTGCAGCAGTGTTGGAAACTACATGATAATTTATGCATTTGAAAAATAGGAAACAAATTAAGAAACTTTTAGTACTATGGCCTGATCCAAGTTTCTTATAAAAAAAACGTGTATTACGCGACGGCAACCAGCCCAAAATTACCGCAATCAATGCCAGGGCATTTTTTAAGCATTTTTGAGTCGTGGGGCATTTTTCAAAAGGCCCACATTCGCATACCACCAGAAATGGTACGGCAGTTCATAAACGTTCGTCTTCGCCTTACCAACATTTTGGGATACCCGGTACATTTATCTTTTGAAACGGCCCACAGTGCCCTAGACATTTGGGACAAATGTAGTATTTTGCTCGTTAGTGGTACAGGAGGTCGTAGGGCTGGGTGGGGCAATTCCCCATCCACTCAGTATATTATAAAATGGCCTGCACAATGCAAATTAAGTGAAGTAGTAATTCGCCTGTAATTTTCAGCTTCCAGACAAGTTTGTGAATCATTCTGGCAAGGTTTCTTTCTCCTGCGAAATTCTTAGTGGTATTAGAAGATGCGAAAGGTGCGACAAAATTTCTTCCCAGTATTCCTCCCAAAACAATCAAGATACAGAGTGAGCTCGCCAGGCTCACCATTTACAGCTTGCGAATGATTGAGCAAATAATGGTCAAAATGTATTTTCGCAAATTTTTCGCCGCTTTTCGGAAATGTTTTTCTATGCAATTCAACAAAGAAAGCATTTTCTTAGGTCTCGTTGGGCCTTATTCTTTCCTGTTTTCAGAGGCGGACAGGCCTGGGTGGCTAAGTGGCGGTTACCACCCTGGCCCCTTAGAATTGGATAACGTTGCGAAAGCCACATGGGCCCCTTATTAGAATTAGAAAAATGGGCCATTCACTGCAACAAACAAAGAAAAATTCGCATCTTTTTTGACGTTGAGGAAAAGTCTGCCTTTCATTCAATAAAAGCAACGGTGCATAGACATTTTATATACACAGTTGACGATGCTGAGTAAGACTTTGAGCAAAATAAAGAAAACATGCAACTTTTTTGGGAGGTCGAGAGATATTGTTCCTCTGCTGTATTACAGATAACAGTGTATATAGATTTTATATACACCGTTATTCGTACAACGTGAGTAAGGTTTTGAGGCAAAGAAAGAAAATATGCTACTTTTTTGGAAGTTGAGAGATAATGTTCCTCGGTTGTAGTAACAATAATGGTGTATATAGATTTAATATACACCGTTATTCTTACAACGCGAGTAAGATTTTGAGCAAAAGAATGAAATTTCGAAACTTTTTTCGAAGTCGAGAGATAATGTTCCTCTGTTGTAGTAAGGATAACGGTGTATATAGATTTTATGTACACCGTTATTCTTACAACGTGAGTAAGATTTTGAGCCAAAAAATGAAATTTCGAAACTTTTTTGGAAGTCGAGAGATAATGTTCCTTTGTTGTAGTAACGATAACGAAATGAAATTAATGAAATTTTAACACATGACCCATCCGTGCGTACTTTAGCATAGGAATCAAATCTTTAAAAAGCATTGCACGATTGGTTGATGCATCCTTCGTTTGATTTAATGGCTTGAAAGGAACTTTGGGTACTTTGCTGTAAGTGTTCATTGGCAATCTCTGACATATTGATTATTAAGCGAGCCTCAAATCGGGTAAAACTCCTGCAACGAATTCGTCCCAACATCACCCCATTTGTTGCAGAGAAAATATACAACGTTATGATAAAGCCTGTGCTACTCTATTGCTATCCAGTTTATCTAAGCATAGGTGAAAGTGCTAAGAGAAAGTTGCAGTCGATTCAAGACAGAGCTCACAAGATCATAGCTCCTACTAAGAACACAACCCTGAAAATGAACACAATAGATGAAACCCGGAAAAAACGAGCCTTAATGGACGTTTTCAAGTCATTAAATGATTCTTGCCCTCTACCATTACGAAATATGTTTAAGCGGTTCAATCATGGCAAAGATACGCGTGGAAACGGTTCACGTCTTGCGCTGCCAAAAGTCAAAACAGAAGCAGGAAGAAAAACTTTTGCCTTTCAAGGCGCACTGATTTTCAATGGATTGCCAACCGACCTTATGAACGAGTCGTTCTTTGTAAAATTTAAACGTAAAATAAACAACCTAAGTTTTGTATGATAATCGTGTGGCTTTTAACTTTTAACTTAATTTTTATCTCGAAAACGGTTTCTTTCATTTTATTTTACAGGACCCTTACTGATAGCAGTATCTTNTCACGTCTTGCGCTGCCAAAAGTCAAAACAGAAGCAGGAAGAAAAACTTTTGCCTTTCAAGGCGCACTGATTTTCAATGGATTGCCAACCGACCTTATGAACGAGTCGTTCTTTGTAAAATTTAAACGTAAAATAAACAACCTAAGTTTTGTATGATAATCGTGTGGCTTTTAACTTTTAACTTAATTTTTATCTCGAAAACGGTTTCTTTCATTTTATTTTACAGGACCCTTATTGATAGCAGTATCTTACTTGTACTGAAAAGGCTTATCCTGTATAAATATGTAGTATTATTATTATTATTATATATTATTTTCAGAATTACAGCGTCTTTTTATGTTTCAAATAGTTTTCCGGTTGTGACGTCATAAAATTGCTAAATCGCGAACCAGAAAAGCCATGGATTTCTGCATACAGCCATATTATAGACCTTCATAAACTATGGTTTTCTTGAAGATTGTACCGTTTTTCCCCTATCGATTTAGGATTTGTGATGATTTTAATTGTTTTCAAAATTTTTCGCGAATTCTTTCAATAAAAAGAAAAACACAATAATTCTGAAATTAATCAAGATATCAAAGATTGCCAACGAATACTCATAACGAAGTACCTGAAGTTCCTTTGAAGCCATTAAATCAAACAAAAGATGCATCAACAAATCGCGCAATGTTTTTTAAAGATTTGATTCCTATGCTGCGCGCTTTTAACTCATGGGTCAAAAACAAGATACCCACAATCAAGAAGTGTTTACTCAGGAAAACGACACAAATTCCACAGTATTTGAAATAATGAATATAATTCTCAATGATACAGGAGAAAAAATAGTTGATTACCAAATAATCATCACGAGGACAGATGTGAAGGATTCTGGGATGGGCGGCCTACAGTCATTGATGTGCCGATCTCATTTAGTATTCAAAATATATCTAGCTATTTACAACTCATTCAGGACAACCTTATAATGAATATAAAACGTAACAACAATTCGCAACAAAAATGCCAAGCAAAAATACGAGATCCTGATTCCTGAGTAAGGGTATACCGGGTGACCAACAGAAACTGCAACTTTTTAATGAATCACAAACATTCGATTATGTTGCTACGAAACAGATTTCAGTGAAATTGCCAATTCAAGAAAGGGGTTTGAATTTGTAGGAAGAGGTGTGCGTGCTAAAGCCTGGTTCACACTAGGTCGTTGAAGTAGCTGGAGTCAACGAGGTCGCTGGAGCAAACGACCACAACGACCCATAAGACTGAATGTGAACGGCGAAAAAAACTCCTCACCGACCCTGACGACCAACGACTGAGTTTTTGCAGTTCACATTCAGTCTTTTGGATCTTTTGGGTCGTTCGTCCTAACGACCCCAGCGACTGCAACGACCTGATGTGAACCAGTCTTGATACTCGTAGGCAAGGGTGAATTTTATGAAACAAAATTTTCACCTCTCCGACAACACAAAGCGATTTGGCTTCCTAAAGGATCGATTTCACACCTCTGGGTGCACTCAATCAAATCAAAATCAACAGTGAAAGCAAAACATCATGGTCGGCTGCACTGAAGGTGTGAAATCTATCAGTCAGAAAGGCAAATCGCTTTGTAATGTCAGAGAAGTGAATCTGTTGCTTTACAAACCACCCTTGCTGCGAATGACCTGATTTTGAAGCATACTGCGAAATCACAAGAGACAAAATTAAACTAATTGTTTTTATTCAAAACCACCTCTTTTTAAATTTGTTTCTGGTCTCCTTGAGAAGGCTCTATTGAAGAAGACTTCAATATGAAATCACAAGATAAAGCGTTTTGGCTGAACTATGACGAGTTGAAAAATATACAGTACCGCTGAAATTAAGGTCTTCGGGCTACGATATCATCATCTTTTCTCCGTAGAAATGAAATGTTGATTGTCTCTGAAATTAATCTTATCCTTTACACAACCGTGCATAGAGAAACGTTCTGGATTCGCAACATATTAAGTCCTGATGCTTATTTGAATCGTTGCAGTTATTTGGTCACCCTGTAAGGGGAGGAAGAGCAGTTACCCCTACCCCCGAAGGTGAGATTCCGAGCGAAGTCTAGGTCAGAAGCTTTGCACGTAAATGTTTCTCAAGAACATGGGCTGATTGGACTGGCTTTTTAGCTATCAGGAGCTGCACTAGTTGTCATGCAAGATTATACAAGATTTTAAAAGACAATAATAACGCTAAAAATGGCGTCTCCAAAGACTCCATAGTGTTTTGCTGCAAAACATGCTGGTAAAAAGCTCCCTGACGACTACCTAATGATATAAAAAATTGGTCTGCTGTTTCGAATAGTTAGCTTGAACTCGACGTTGCATTCGAATGCAACACAGTTTTTAAAAAACACGGTTCGAAAGGAAACCTTTCCAAAGCAGAAAAATTAAAGTTTTGATTCGAATTGAAGTTTCGCGTTCGAATTACAAAATTTTTCTATTTGTTTACATTGATTACTTGTTCCGAACCTTACCACGACTAGCTAGTCGAAACGGCAGAGGTGGTCGTCAGGGAGCTTTTTACCAGCATGCTCTGAGTGGCCGCCATCTTTAGCGTTATTGTCTATTCTGCGCAAACTTGTTTCCGTCAAATGTTTAAGTTGACTTCAGAAAATTGACCTTAGCATTTTAACTAAGTTACTTTTGCAACAAATTATACTGGATACCTTTTTTTCTACTCTACTTTGCTTCGCTTTTCAGTTCCATCTCCCAAGGCACTGGAGAAAATAATTCTCTTGGGTAAAATGGTTTCGTGCAGATGGACAAAGTTCCTTGAACTCAATGTTTAAAGTTACAAACAAAAATTGAAAGTCAATGCTTGAACGTATTTCAGAAATATTTGCTCAGTGAAAAGTACTCTGGATTTATCAAATCTACGGGGTGATAAATTTTTATTTCTATGTCCAATAACAGGGTTGCTGACGGTGTACAGTAAACGATTCAGTCATTTTACTGGGGGGGGGGCGTGCTTGCTCCGGAAGAATGACTCGCTCCTGGAGAGCTTACAAAAGTACAAACAAAAATTCTTTTTACCAGGGGGTGAGCTAGTTGCGGAAGAATAAAAAAAGAGTTTTTAAAAGAACAAACTAAAAATACCAAATAAAAAATTATTCTACACTCCATGGAATAGATGAGAGAAAATACATTGAGTAAAGATTGTCCCCAACTAGCAAAACTAACCGGCAATATCAAAGTGCAGAGAAACCTAAATCAACGTTGTAACATCTGTCATGTAATGAAGGGTTGCCAATTTTCAGGTATTAGTAACCCATCGGAAAGAGTTAGGTTATTATGTTGAGCATCGAGAGTGAAATTGCAAGAACCGTTGACTTTAAGGACATTAGACATGACTTGGTAAACATGGAAGCCCCGTAAAGTATTGTTCTGAGTGTTGCAAACCGTCGTATTGATATTCTTATTTTACTAACACAAAACGATGTCCTTCGTTCACCAATACCAGTTTTTTGCATAACCTTGACATGGAATGTTTCCTAAAAAGGGCGTTTCCCTCATTTTCCGAGAGTCTGAAGGGCGTGGCCACCGAAAATTTTCTTGGGGCCCGACCCCATAAATCACTCCAGGGCCCGGACTGGCTCTCGACGGCCCTGACCCTACCCTACCCTACGCTACCCCACCCTACCCTACCCCTAATCAAGAAGTATTTACTCAGGAAAACGACACAAATTCCACAGTATTTGAAATAATGAATATAATTCTCAATGATACAGGAGAAAAAATAGTTGATTACCAAATAATCATCACGAGGACAGATGTGAAGGATTCTGGGATGGGCGGCCTACAATCATTGATGTGCCGATCTCATTTAGTATTCAAAATATATCTAGCTATTTACAACTCATTCAGGACAACCTTATAATGAATATAAAACGTAACAACAATTCGCAACAAAAATGCCAAGCAAAAATACGAGATCCTGATTCCTGAGCAAGGGTATACCGGGTGACCAACAGAAACTGCAACTTTTTAATGAATCACAAACATTCGATTATGTTGCTGCGAAACAGATTTCAGAGAAATTGCCAATTCAAAAATGGGGTTTGAATTTGTAAGAAGAGGTGTGCTAAAGCCTGGTTCACACTTGGTCGTTGAAGTAGCTGGAGTAGTTGAGGTCGCTGGAACAAACGACCACAACGACCCAAAAGACTGAATGTGAACGGCGAAGATAAACTCCCCAACGACCCTGACGATACCAACGACTGAGTTTTTGCAGTTCACATTCAGTCTTTTGGATCTTTGAAAATATACAGTACCGCTGAAATTAAGGTCTTCGGGCTACGATATCATCATCCTTTCTCCGTAGAAATGAAATGTTGATTGTCTCTGAAATTAATCTTATTCTTTACACAACAGTATATAGAGAAACGTTCTGGATTCGCAACATATCAAGTCCTGATGCTTATTTGAATCGTTGCAGTTATTTGGTCACCTTGTAAGGGGAGGAAGAGCAGTTACCCCCACCCCCGAAGGTGAGATTCCGAGCGAAGTCTAGGTCAGAAGCTTTGCACGTAAATGTTTCTCAAGAACATGGGCTGATTGGACTGGCTTTTTAGCTATCAGGAGCTGCACTAGTTGTCATGCAAGATTATACAAGATTTTAAAAGACAATAATAACGCTAAAAATGGCGTCTCCAAAGACTCCATAGTGTTTTGCTGCAAAACATGCTGGTAAAAAGCTCCCTGACGACTATCTAATGATATAAAAAATTGGTCTGCTGTTTCGAATAGTTAGCTTGAACTCGACGTTGCATTCGAATGCAACACGGTTCGAAAGGAAACCTTTCCAAAGCAGAAAAATTAAAGTTTTGATTCGAATTGAAGTTTCGCGTTCGAATTACAAAATTTTTCTATTTGTTTACATTGATTACTTGTTCCGAACTTTACCACGACTAGCTAGTCGAAACGGCAGACCAAAATTTCCATGTCGGTAGGTGGTCGTCAGGGAGCTTTTTACCAGCATGCTCTGAGTGGCCGCCATCTTTAGCGTTATTGTCTATTCTGCGCAAACTTGTTTCCGTTAAATGTTTAAGTTGACTTCGGAAAATTGACCTTAGCATTTTAACTAAGTTGCTTCTGCAACAAATTATACTGAATATTGCTTTTTTTCTGTTCTACTTTGCTTCGCTTTTCAGTTCCATCTCCCAAGGCACTGGAAAAATAATTCTCTTGGGTAAAATGGTTTCGTGCAGATGGACAAAGTTCCTTGAACTCAACGTTTAAAGTTACAAACAAAAATTGAAAGTCAATGCTTGAACGTATTTCAGAAATATTTGCTCAGTGAAAAGTACTCTGGATTTATCAAATCTACGGGGTGATAAATTTTTATTTCTATGTCCAATAACAGGGTTGCTGACGGTGTATAGTAAACGATTCAGTCATTTTACTGGGGGGGAGCGTGCTAGCTCCGGAAGAATGACTCGCCCCTGGAGAGCTTACGAAAGTACAAACAAAAATTCTTTTTACCAGGGGGTGAGCTAGTTGCGGAAGAATAAAAAAAGAGTTTTTAAAAGAACAAACTAAAAATACCAAATAAAAAATTATTCTACACTCCATGGAATAGATGAGAGAAAATACATTGAGTAAAGATTGTCCCCAACTAGCAAAACTAACCGGCAATATCAAAGTGCAGAGAAACCTAAATCAACGTTGTAACATCTGTCATGCAATGAAGGGTTGCCAATTTTCAGGTATTAGTAACCCATNAGAATGACTCGCCCCTGGAGAGCTTACGAAAGTACAAACAAAAATTCTTTTTACCAGGGGGTGAGCTAGTTGCGGAAGAATAAAAAAAGAGTTTTTAAAAGAACAAACTAAAAATACCAAATAAAAAATTATTCTACACTCCATGGAATAGATGAGAGAAAATACATTGAGTAAAGATTGTCCCCAACTAGCAAAACTAACCGGCAATATCAAAGTGCAGAGAAACCTAAATCAACGTTGTAACATCTGTCATGCAATGAAGGGTTGCCAATTTTCAGGTATTAGTAACCCATCGGAAAGAGTTAGGTTATTATCGAGGGTTATGAAGCGGTACAGGATGTAAATAGGTTACTTTAACGGACGTCCGAACATAACCCTGAATAGCGGCTGAGCAGCTTGACTGCACGTAACGGATACGTGAAGAAGGACGCTCGAAATTTGTGTTTTATGGAAAGCAAATAATTAGGCCAATTGTTATTTTCTCAGCTTAGCTTTGTTTTAATGAACAAACGTTCTCAGTTTGGGTTTGAACTAAGAATTTGAAGCTCACGGGCATCAAACAGCAATATAGCAGCTTCTTGGTTCAATGATGTCTTTAACGGTATTACAACAAAAGGAAGCTGATCATCGAAACGTTCAAGCTCATTTTACAAGCACCATCAGGGTACAGACAGTGCACCTAACTGAAGTTGGAAACTGTCTGCTGCGATTCGGAGGAGTTGCATCAAATTGGCCAAAATTCTACCAAATAAAGTTTCTGTGTCGACAATGCATGCAGCTTTTTGAAAGCCTACGGGACATCAAATACCACATACTTTGTGCAAGCAATTCTGTACAATTCTTAAAAGGACGAATTAAAAAAATATCTTATAAGCTTTACGGGGATAAGTTCAAGCTCAGAAAAATTCTGAGCACTGGGAACGTAGATTCGAGCACTATTTGATAACCTCTGTTTTGTGACAGCAAGGCACAAAATTGGTTTATGGAGATCTTCCTAAAGTGCATCATCAGACCTTCTTACTTAGCAGAACAGGGGTTGCAGAGCAACCTGTTCAATATGGTAAATGGTGAACCTTGAAACGTTAAAAGTTTACAAGGAATTCGATTTAAAATGATTTCATAGGACGACATGTTCATTTCCACCTTTCAATCCTTCGTAAAAAGAGTTTAAAAAATATCTTATAAGCTTTAAGGGGATAAGTTCAAGCTCAGACAAATTCTGAGCACTGGGAACGTAGATTAAAGCACTATTTGATAACCTCTGTTTTGTGACAGCAAGGCACAACATTGGTTTATGGAGATCTTCCTAAAGTACATCATCAGACCTTCTTACTTAGCAAAACAGGGGTTGCAGAGCAACCTGTTCAATATGGTAAATGGTGAACCTTGAAACGTCAAAAATTTACAAGGAATTCGATTTAAAATGATTCCATAGGACGACATGTTCATTCCGATCTTTCAATTCCTCGTAAAAAAAATCACTTGATAATTTTGACGAAACATCTCGAGGCTTAAATGCAAGTAACGTAATGTTTCCAAAATGGCTAAAGTTGCACGTCTCTTGGTATAGCCTACACCTGGCGTTGTAAACTGGCAACCCTAATGTAAAATAGTACATTTCTACCTATAACGGACGTCATTAAGCAGCACTAGAAATAACATGAATTAAAAATGTTTAAAATCCCTGCATGAAAACAATATGCAATATCTAGTGACACTTAGGCCAACTTGTTTCTTGCGGAAAATACCACAGCTACCATATTTAGACAGTCTCGTTTGCACTAAAGTAATCTGGATTCGAAACAGTCTCGATTTGATAAGTCTTGATTTACGCGGCTATGCGGCTGGATGCTGGCGAATAAGACGGGGGATACGTTGGCACTGTCACTGTAACATGAGCGATTTGAGGTTATCTTGCAAAATTGTGTCTTTGACTGCATGGAATACAAATTTAATGTTCTCTGTGTCGATAGCCGTGGTAAAATGGTGGAAAAGCGCTTTAGATCTTTCTCGCCTTCGACTGTCGAACATTTGTAGTATGAACGATTGCACATCCTTTAGGTCGTTAGGCTTGCCTTGGAACTGGGGGAAGTAGTCCGAAATGTTACTAAATTTGATTTTTTCTTTAAGAAGATCAGTCTTGTTGAGAAAGAGGATAATCGAGACATTAGCGAAGCATTTGTTATTTACGATCGTTTCGAATATCATGCACGACTCTATCAGGCAATTCGTCTTTCGATCCTCCATGATAACTTGGTCGAAGGCACTTGACGAAACCATAAATAATATCGATGTTACCTCGTCGAAACACTGAAACCATTTCGTGCGTTGCGATCTTTGCCCGCCAACGTCGACCATTACGAAGGGAATTCCTTTTATCTCGAAATCATACTCCTGAATGCCTTTCGTTGCTTTTCGTGAATGCAGAGCGTCTTGCTTCGTCGGCAAGAAATCCTGGATGAAAGAACAAAACAAATTGTCATCATTCAAATTGCAGCAAATGTAGTAACAAATAATAACTACATTAAAGGGAATAGACATAGCAAATTTTTGGATAAAAGAACAATCATAAAACATACCCTCTCGAATTTTACAGTATAAAAATGTATCTTGAGCAATATTATTTTACGAAATATCGTNGATCGATCAAATTTAATTAGTTGTTCTACATCGAGCCAATTGTAAGACCAATTATCTTTAATCCTAGCCCTCTCAATTATGGTTCGGGCTCGGTCCTGTAGATTTTGCAGGATTTTTATTTTAGAACTAGGAATGCTTCCCCAGATAACATTTGCATACCGCAAATGACTTTCTATGAGGGCCCGGTATACATTATCTAGTTGTTTTTGTGGCACAAGGTTTTTCAGTTTCTTAAGAGATGAAAGACCTCCACGAACCTTCCCCTTAACAACTTTGAAGTGTTGTTCCCAGTTTAATCCTTCATCTACGATGACCCCAAGTGACTTTGTCTTCTTTGCGCGTTTAATTTCTGAGTTATTTAGCATTAGTCGTTCAGAGACATCCATTTTATTGACTTTACGGGGATGGCCAATCAACATATATTCAAATAACTACATTAAAGGGAATAGACATAGCAAATTTTTGGATAAAAGAACAATCATAAAACATACCCTCTCGAATTTTACAGTATAAAAAGGTATCTTGAGCAATATTATTTTACGAAATATCGCATTTTTAGCAAAAAGCTATATCTTATGATTTCATATGAAAGTTTGAGTACTAGATGCATTATCTAAAAGCTTTCTTCGAGTATGAAATAAGCCAATTTAAAGGGGCTCCTTCTCCAAATTTCGGTCGAAACGGTGATTTTGCAGTTTTTCGATAGGCAATATCACGCAGATTCGTCATCTTTCTCTCAAAATGAAAGAGTTATTTTGAAGATAAATCCTCATACTCCACATAGGAACAAACCAAACATTCATATCATTTACGAGTGCTCGGATAAAAGTGGATTTTTAAGGGCCACTTTTTGATGGCTTGTGTGAAGCCATCAAACGAACTGCAAAATACAATGGACACGTTCCTAAAACAATGGTGTTTACAGATTTGTTTGCAGCTTGGCGACGGAGCCCTTTTAAGCGATAGTGCAAGATAAAAATTCAATTTGACAATCATTTCTTGTGACTTCGGAGTATGCTTCAAAACCTGGTTGCTTGTAAAAGCACAAATCGCCAAAAATTCAAAGCAATTTCAAGTATTTACAATGTGGTCAAAGTCAATTTGATCTTCGAAACAAATGCTCAAAAAGACATCTTCATGATTGGTGATATAATCAGATTTTGATGATTTTTCAAAAATCTCACTTTTTTGGGTCACCTGGTAAATTGTTTTTGAAAATGTTTCAAACTTTCACTGAAATGTCCCAAGATGGAGAATCATTTTGTGACAAGATCCTTGGGACAGATTGCAACACCATTCCATTCTTCTCATTTTAAACCAGTATGGGTCTAAGGGAAGCCTCTTCACTTTCTACACGGAAACCAAATCATTTGTAACGTCTTACAGGCACCAGAATCCACCAAACTAGAAAGAATCGCTCAACCTTGTTCCCAAGGGTTCTATTGTTCTCAACATGATGCTAACCCTCAAGGTAGGCGTTCCAGTTTACAGAAAACCTTCATTGAGGTTGAGAATCGCTTTGAATTCCAAACAGCGATCTAAACATGAACACGACGGTGGTAATAGGTGCACAACAGAAATCTAAAATCATAAGATCCTCTATAAGCTAGCGATAAATTATGGGTTGACCAGGTAACGGTATCTGGTAACAGGTTGACCAGAACCCATCGAACTTTAAAAATTTCCTTCAAATTCCAAATAGCGATCTAAACATGAACACGACAGTGACAATAAGTGCAGAACAGAAAATATAAATCATACGCTCCTCTATAAGCTAGCGACAAGTTATTGGGTTGACCAGGTAACGGTATCTGGTAAGAGGTTGACCAGAATCCACGAAGCAAGAAAGAATCGCTTTAAATTCCAAATAGTGATCTAAACATGAACACGACAGTGGTAATAAGTGCAAAACAAAAATATTAAAACATGAAATCCTCTTAAGCTAGCGACAAGTTATGGGTTGACCAGGTAACGGTATCTTGTAACAGGTTGACCAGAACCCATCGAACTTTAAAAAATTCCCTTCAAATTCCAAATAGCGATCTAAACATGAACACGACAGTAACAGTAAGTGCAGGACAGAAATTATAAATCATACGCTCCTCTATTAGCTAGCGACAAGTTATTGGGTTGACCAGGTAACGGTATCTGGTAACGGGTTGACCAGAATCCATTGAACAAAAAAGAATCGCTTCAAAATCCAAATAGCGATCTAAACATGAACACGACAGTGGTAATAAGTGCAAAACAGAACTATTAAATCATGAAATCCTCTTAAGCTAGCGAAGAGTTATGGACGGCCACAAACGAGCCACAGCCTTATCATAGATCAGATAAAGACCGTTAAGTCTCATCTTAGCTTTCCTCGCGGATATGAGTTTAATTTAACCAGATCAAACGAGCAGTAGCTTCTCTCTGTGCGGAATTAAAAGCCTCTCGCCGCAACTCGTGGCCGCATATTTCCATAATACAACTGTCACTATCTTCCGTGGGGATTGTAGGAGGGGGTCCCCTCCCGGAGGTTACATACATTGGCAATCCGCAGAATTTTTGGGTTGGATCCGCAAATCTTTAAAAATGTCCGGTAAATGAATTTTAATGAATTTGAATAAATGAGTCCCAGTATCTGCTACATATGGAGAACAAGAATGTTGGGTTTTTTCATACTTGACAGATCTAGGTTCCGTTAATCCGTTCTCAATTTAGCAAAACTCAATGATTCACATGACATTTTGCTCAAAATACATGCATGCCCAAACCACTACATCCCCACACTCGTGTACGAAGGTTTTTTCTCTTTCACACCTTCCTATGTGCCCTCTGAGCAGATCATCTCCTATCTGGATCAATGCTAACAAAATCACAAGGACATCTAGACTGATGATATGAGTCAAAGTTTTGCTCCATTGAATTGAATTGTTATTTATTGTTTGGAATCATGTAATAAGTCTAAAGGACATCTAACTTGTGCTTGTTAAGGTTCATTGTTAATGGCCACAGGGTTGCTATGTATTTCCATGCCCCTTGTGGTATCGTCTTGTAACTTTATGTATGTTTCTGTAAATTTTTATGAGAATATATACAAAAAAGGTCCATCACCGGGGGAATCCCAACGTATGGTATACGGAGACTTGCAGCTGATCGAGGAATATTTTCTTGTGGTTTCACTCAAAACAGGGTAAAATTATCGAGGTTTACTACACGAATTAAGGTATCGTTTTCAGTATTTACTCTAAAATGGCTATAGTTCCTCTTTCTACTCCAAAACATGGTAGGGTTTTAGAGGGCTGGTGCCAGGTCCCCATCCTTCTCGGGGTCATTGATCACCGGGAGAATTCCTAAGTCCTTCAATTTTCGAACCAGGGTCTCTGTTTGGGCAGAAAATGGGGCTTTAAACCATTTTCTTCTGCCAAAACTTTTATCATTCTCCCTTGATTGGGAAAGAAAATGTTGGTGCAACAATCTTTGCAAACGGTAATAGAGATAGTATAACTTCCCAACACCGCTTCAAATTATCACCCCGACAGTACATAACGTGAAAACCCAAAGGTTTATAACCCTCACAGGAACATCAAACATAGCCCTCTACAATTTCAACCCTGAAATATCACGGGTCCAATGGGCTTAAGCTGCGGCTTTATTTACAGGTTGCAGCCTCTGTCATCTAGTCTCTTTTCAAAAAGTGAACAATATATATTTTGCATAATCTTTTTAAAAACGTTAGTATTTCCGAGGAGCAATGCTTTACAATATTTTCAATTAAATGTTTGGAGAAACAAGCCGGCCACACAAGTCTAAACCCTAAAAATCTCAATAACGAAAATATTCTTCGAGCACTAAGTCAAAGTTTTTCACATGATACATTTATTCAAGTTTTGAAACGAAAGCTGGTTAGTAAAAGTAAATATTGACGCTATTTTCCACACGGCGTCTTTATTCAAGGGTGATGAAAGAAAACTAAAACTGTAGCCAGCTGTTACTTACAAGAGTCGACCATTCAGGAATTTTCAGGAAGGAGCCCTCTTATTTCTAAAAAGGCCCTCCCTGTCTAGCACGTTGCCAGGACAACTGAATGGGAAGCTCATTGGATTCTGTGCCGGTCCTTGAGGTCGGGGGTCCTTAGTTTTTGCACTAAATATAACGCTCTCAACGTCCTTGCTATATAGTTCACAATGGAAAATCAACTTTGTTCATTAGCTATACACGTATTTTTATAAGGAGCCTTTTTAAGAAACTCAACTCTCAGATCACAAAAATAATTAAAAAAACTTTCTCCATACAATCTAAGATATTCACAGGATATTCTCTCTCTATTTTCAGTTGTTTCTTGTACTTTATTTCTCGGTGTTACTTTAGTAATGTCTACACAGTGGCATGCAGACCTCATTAATGTTCGCACGCGCACGAGCGCCGCTCGCAGGCACAAAATATCATTTCACATTTGTTGCTGGCATCTTTACTGTACTCAGAGTGATTTGATTGCAGGCACAGTTTTCCCAGTCATTTCCTCGCAGGCACAGAATACTTTTAATGAGGCCTGGTGGCATGGTTTCATAAAGATGCGATATGAAGTGGTCACGAAAGCACAGGTGATCATAGCAGTGAGAATTTGCGGAAACTTCTAAGACACCCTTGAGAAAGTTTGAGTATTCAAATAATGAGAATTTTAAGAAACTACCAGCACTAGGTCAAATTATTAGTTTCTCACGAAAAATACGCGTACCCGGTCGCTTCATAGGAGGTAAAATTTGATTACAATTAGGAGTACCCTTCTAATAGATTTCACACCTTCTGCGCAGCCGACCATGATATTTTGCCCTCACTGCTTATTTTGATTTGATTTGATTGAGTGCACCCAGAGGTTTGAAATCTATTCTTAATAATGGAAAATCGCTTTGTGATCTTTCGTTTTACAAAATTCATCCAAATTTACAAAATTCACAATTGCATTGGCTGAATATCATATTAACCAAACCGGGTAAATTCCACTAACATTGATTCAAAATGTTGACAACAACTCTGAGCTTGGATGCTTTTCTACGAACTTTCCTTGAGGTATACCACAAAAGCCGCATTTTCTGGACGGAGTAGTCATCAAATACTTTTGTTCCACGTCCGTCTTCTTGAAAACTATTTTCTGAGATTACGTTATAGCATGACAAATGCATGACTCATCAGCCACTATTTCCATCAATATTTCACATACATATTTATGTGTTTCGATTCGATTTTCCAAGTTTTCAAGGTCAGACCTTTTCAGTACAGATTAGTTCTCCTAAAATAACGAAAGTTACCGAGAATAGTTGTTCATCGCTCCAGTTGCCGTGTGAACTCATGGGTAGTAGAAAAAGCGGACTGTGTTTTGGGTTTATCCAGTGGTATCAAGAATCAGAATTATTAGGCCTACCTTTGTGCATGTTTTCTGTGTCGATCTTCTCCGTTGTCCTGTCAATTTTGCATTTTCAGAAGGCTGTAATCGCTTTCCGTCCAACTATCCAAGCGCCATGTTTTTTGCGCCCTGTCCCCTTTGAAGGAGCTTCAAGGAACAACATACAACAACTTCAAAAAACATGGCGCTTGGATAGTTGGACGGAAAGCGATTACAGCCTCCTGAAAATGCAAAATCGACAGGACAACGGAGAAGATCGACACAGAAAACATGCACAAAGGTAGGCCTAATAGTTCTGATTCTTGATACCACTGGATAAACCCAAAACACAGTCCGCTTTTCCTACTACCCATAGTGAACTGTGTTAAAAAGCAATCCATTTATTCCAATTCTTTTATCTTCCAATGACTGAGCAAAATTTGTGTCCTATATTTTTTAAATTTAGCGATCGAATCGTGATTCACTTATTTTATTTTGCTCATTTCCAAACAGCCCTTGGTCTATTGATTTTAACTTTATTGCAAGGACGGACCTGGTCGTCAGAAATGCATGGGATCTAGGACCCCAAAAGTGAGTACTTGCTTCACACTGAAAAGTTTTTGAACCATAACAGTGGCATCAATTTTCTTCAGTGATAAGGACAGTACTCCCAACAAATTCAAACCGAAAAGACGTCGTCAAAAGCCGCTTAAAGGTGGGCCTACATTCAAAATTTCTTGAAATTCTATAAATTAACTGGGTATGATGTCAACATAGGGATGGTTGGATTATAACAATCTCGGATGCACGTTCCTGTACAGAGGTGAGTCAAGCACCCCTGGGGGGTTTTGTAATAATATTTTACTGGAAAAAACATCTTTTGCATTTCATATCTGCCAGTATATTAAATGTGCCGCTTGTGTAAGCTCCTCAGATCAGAAATTTCACAGATTGAAATTGATGGGAAAGAAGAAAACTTACCGGCTTTCCAATCCTTGTCAAATTATCCAAGAAATACTTGGTAGAGTCACCCTGAAATGAAATAAAACATATTTCAGAATAGACTGATTACATGAGTCTCAGTTTTCTGCATTGAAGTGAATGATATTATGGCTTCAAACTGAGTATGAGCGAAAATAAAAACATCAGATTAAAAACATTGAACGAATACAAGGAATCACGTCGTCAGTCTAGTTTCAGAACTCAATTTCCTCTTGTTACAGAATAGATATAGATTTTGCATTTCGAAGGCATTTTTATATTTCCATAAAATTTACAACGAACATGCGAAGATTACAAAATGATACCACGCACAGAGAGCATGAAAATACACATTAACCCTATGGCCACTACATTTAATCAACATTACATTTAAATATTACATATTACAAATAGCAATTATAAATAAACATTACAAATAGCATTTACAAATAACAATTACAAAAACAAAATATAAGAAGGAAAAATTTTACACGAGACGAGAGAGGAGGTTTTTAACAATGAAAGCTTTGAACAAGTATGCATTCCAACCATTTCCAGTGGGGGCTGAAACACCAAAAGATAGATCTTGAAAAAAAAACTACTTAAACTAAAGAGCAAGGCCATTCAATCTGTAGACTACTTCTTATTATAGCTCAATGCTACAAAAGTTATTCACGGCAACGAGCACATTCCATACCGGGTGAGTCAGAAAAAACGTGGGATGTTTGCCAATTTTTATTGATGCAATTTAATTAGCAAATTCGTTTCTTTAAAGTTCATTGCATAGAAGAAAAGCTAACTTAGATATGAAAATGTGTTTGGTCGAAATCGGTCTTTCCGTTCTAGAATTACGAGCGATTTTAGTAACATGGTGTTTTGCAAGATTGCTAAAATAGGCCTTCAATTAGATTCATATTCATGCACGTGTGACCTTCTAAACCATGACAAACATACTGTTTCTCTACCAAAAAATTGAAGCAAGGCGTGCATTGTGTTAGAGCACAAAATGAAAAACTAATGCTACTTATGTTCTATCCCTAGGGGACTAGTCATTTAATTGTCATTGTTAGCAAGCTGAAAGTTCTTATACTAGCGATACTTTTCACCAAAATGGCTATATCACAAAATCGCAAATAAATAAGGAAAGAAATGACCGATTTTAGAAAACTAAATTCCTATGACTAATTCTATCTTTCTTCTGCAATATGAAACTTCAACACTCCCGATTTGACTTGTTTTCCACCAAATACGAATTGTTAAACGCCCCACGTTCTTTCTGACTCACCCGGTATAAAAGTGGTCAAATCTCAAAGATTTTTAACACAATAGACGATTACGGAAAAGATGGCGTCGGGGGGCATTTGACCAAGATGCATTGCGTTCTATAATGGAATCAACAGTGACTCTATAGAGATTCGATCATCAAACGCAATGCATCTTGGTCGAATGCCCCCCGACGCCATCTTTTCCGTAATCGTCTATTGGATAGAAGCTTCAACATCTTTTCCCCATTACCACAGGAGCAACTCCTCATGGCTTGGTAGGAGATATAAACTTTAAATATGCATCATCAGAGCTACCGTAACCCATGTGTTAAGAAAGCAAACGGAGTGCTCGCATCTATCAAAAGGACAATTAACTACCTCAGTGCAGACGTATTCAAGACATTATATAAGACCTTAGTTCGACCCCTACTAGAATCTGCAGGGGCAATATGGAGTCCGTAGTTAGCTAAACATGTGCAATCCTTAGAAAGAGTCCAAAGAAGAGCAACGAAAATAGTAAAAGAAATAGCGAATCTAACTTATAAAGAACGCCTCGTTGCCTTAAACTTGCCCTCGCTCGTTTACCGAAGAACGCGTGGAGACATGATACTTGTGTTCAAAATATTAAAAGGACTAGTTGATGTTGACCCAAGTACATTCTTCAAACTAAGCACCGCAGCAACGAGGGGACATCGTCTAAAGATATTCAAAGAGAGAAGTCGACTAAACGTTCGAAAAAATTTCTTTTCGCAAAGAATCGTGAACTCTTGGAACAATCTACCAAGTGAAGTAGTAAACTGCTCCTGCGTCGAACAATTTGAAAAAACCTACGACCGCTACAACTTTGCCGAAAAGTATGAGTATTAGTTGTTTTAGGACACAAACCCCACAGGGTTTTATAGGCCATTGGCCTTCTATTCCCTTATCACGTTATATTATTATTATTATTATTATTATCATTATTATTATTATTATTATTATTATTATTATTATTATTATTATTATGAATTCCTAGCTGGAAGTGGTATACTCTGGTTGCGATAATTTTTTCAAGAGCTAATACACCTTTTTTATATAAGAAACTTGGATCAGCCCATAGTACTAAAAGGTTCTCAATCTAAAAAAGACGCTTCTTATTACTAAAAGTTTCTTAAGTGGTTTCTTATTGTTTGAGTCCATGAATATGATGTAGTTTCTAACACTGCAACAGAACGTTTCTTCATAAAATTCTTCATAGAACTATTCACAAAGATTTGTACTTTCCAATTCTGTAAAAGAGATCCGATACCGATAAATCTTCTAAAATTTCAAAAGGACTTTCTTTCGGTGACCACAACTTTAAAAACTCTTGCAAGAATTAAATTATGCTCTCCAATTACTTTTAAATGATACACAATTTCCAGCATTTTGCCACCAAGCCATAGTTTTATGGCTAAAAATAGTTTTATTCTATAAACTCTTGTTAGAGTCTTATTCATATTGTTATCTGATGGAATCTTTACAGTTTTAGGCCCTGCTAAGGATTCAGATCATTACAATCAGCAACATGTCAAGACCCTTTCGTGGCATTCACTGAAAATATCAACAAATTATAGTTAGGTCAAATTTTCCTTTGCACACAAAATTTTGAATTGATAAACAGTAATTGTCAAATTGATCTGTTTAGACTAGGAAAGCAAACCATGAAATTAAAATCACCTTTGGCACCTGCATATTTTGGCTTGCTCACTGAACAACTTAATGAACTGGTTCAAATTAAATAATAAAACTGTCAGTTAGTGAAAAGAACTTGCTAAAAATATTAAAGGGAATCGACATAGTTAGAAGCTGGCCAGGGCCAAGTTAAAAATAGAACCTATTGTATTTGATACTCTTGGTACTTGCTGTTTCACTGTGTAGCTAAAGAAAAAAATGCGTTTAGGCATTTTCTTTAGCGTATTTGTAGAGGCCACCCAATATACCTATGTCATTTCCCTTTAATAGTTAGTCCACCAAGATCTTATGATGTTTATAATATCGTGTCTGGACCACAGGTTACAGCGTATGGTTGTAGAATTCACACAAATAATTGTTGTATACAACCCTCGTTCTCTTTCTTGTCGTTTTTCTCTCTGTTATGATGCTCCTCGTGTCTCTCACTCGCTCCACCAAAATAATTTTGGAGTGAGTGGAGCGAGTGAGAGACACGAGGAGCATCATAACAGAGAGAAAAACGACAAGAAAGAGAACGAAGGTTGTATACAACAATTATTTGTGTGAATTCTACAACCATACGCTGTAACCTGTCTCTGGACTAATAGCCATCCATTATGTTTTGACAATTTTCAACTTCAAAACTATATGGGGAAAATTAGGAGCATGATCTAGAGACGAGAAAAAGAAATGTTGCACAAAAAGGAAAGAACTGCTTATTTCTGAGAAAAAATAATGCAATTTTCACAACTCTATGTTTGAAATTGGACGACACTTAGTAGGCTTCTTTAGCCTTTGTATGTTTCCAAAGAAACAGCTGCCGAGCAATTAGGCATCAAATCTTTAAAAAGGATTGTTTAAATGGCTATTACATCTTTTTCTTGATTGCATAGATTGAAAGGAACGTAGCTACTTTGCTATAATTCTACAGTTTGACTTTTCTGAAATCTTGAATACTTCCAGAATTAGAAGGGTTTTTTTTTCAAGAATGCAAGAAAAGATTTCAAAAAAATTAAAACCATCGTAATAGACCTTTTAGCTATTCTAAAAAAGAATCTGAATCGACCAATATTTTGATACATTTTGTAGAATCTTCGAATGTGCACAAAAGTGATAGAACCTCTAATGCCACTCTTTGTATTTGCGGCGGAGCCGCAATCTATTCGAGTTGAATTGAAAACCTGCGAGNAATAAAATCTAGTCACTAAGCAACAACCACGACAATGTTGCTTTGTGTTTGGAATCGAGGTTGGAATAATTAGAGTTACCTAGCCAACAGCAAATCCATAATGGCTGCTAATCTGTCCATTTTCTGGACAGATTGGTGCAATGTGTACCAGGGTGTTCACTCGGCTTCGTGACTAGCGTATGACGTAAGAACACCCTGGGAACGAGGTTGGGCTTCTCTAGCCTTTGTATGCTTCCAAAGAAACAGCTGCCGAGCAATTAGGCATCAACTCTTTCAAAATGTCTAAATGGCTATTACATCTTTTTCTTGATTGAATGGCTTGAAAGGAACGTAGCTACTTTGCTATAATTCTACAGTTAGAATTTTCTGAAATTTTGAATACTTCCACAATTAGAAGGGGTTTTCTTCTCTTTTAAGAATTCAAGAAAAGATTTCAAAAAATCAAAACCATCGTAATTGACCTTTTAGCTATTCTAAAAAAGAATCTGAATCTGCCCATATTTTTATACATTTTGTAGAATTTTTGAATATGAACAAAAGTGATAGAAGCTCTAACACCACTCAATCGAACCTTTCTTATAAAAATGCATACAAATATTGCTCAATCCAGACTCTTTTGTAGGATAGCAAAAGGTCTATTCATAAATAATTAAAGTTACTTTCAAGCCAATCAAATGAAATATGCAGACGCCTCTACTCTACCAAGCAAAATCTCTGACAATGTTACAACTGTAAGACCTACTTTGAAAAAATAAATGTTCTCAACTAAGTTAGCCTTTTCACTGTCAAATGACATATTGATTTTCAAAATAGATGGTGAACTCACAATATTTTTAGGATGTCCAATAGTTTTTGGGACATCCTCCAATGGGCATCCAATATCATTTTTGGACTTTGATCATTTACAAGATATGTTCTATTTGAAACAATAGGCCTTTTAACAAATTAAGTCCCTTCTTTTGAAATACAGCAATTGCCTCGATATAATGTGGAGCTAAATCCCAAAAGTGTGCATTGCCCTCAGCAATAAATGGAATAGTTATGTAAGCATATTTGCATCAAAATATGCACTGTAGATTTCTGGCTGTGCTGGGATTTGCAGCCTTTGCCTCCAGGTTGAAAATAGTTCCTGAAAAGGTCTATCAGAGATCATAAGTAAAATGCTGTATATAATCCTAAATTATAATTTATTACAAAGTAGATTCAGCAGAACAATTTGTGTTTTCTTGTGAAATTCAATGTTGTTGTTGGATCTAAATTAACTTCAATCACGTCTCTGCATCAAAAACAACTCCCCTAGGAGTGCCTGTTATAGCATGTGATCAATCAACAGATTCTAAGAAAACTGCTAAAATGAAGCGATTTTAGCATGAAGCATGAAGTCATTTTGTTGATTAAAAGTCAGGGTTGTCATACCTGAGACCTAAGATATGGAGCGATCAACCCTCTAATTCAAAATCCATGACCACTTTCAAGAATAAAATCAAAGACAAATTTTTACAATTGTTTATGTGTACATTTAAATCCAAAAGTTTCAAATGGTAAAAGTTTTGGATAAAATTCTATCCAAAACAGTTTTGTCCCAATTAATCGTTTGAAACTTTTTGGATATCTTTTTCTACAGGGTGTATAAAAAAGGCCACCAGTCAAAATATTTAATTTTCTCCGGAACGAAGGACCAACATAAATTAGATGGCGATTCTCTGAAACTATTTATAAAATTTAAAGTAGTTCTACTTGCCATTAGTTTCTACACTCATTACGCTTTTTGTTCTTTTATGGCCGGAGCTTACGCCTCACCTCCGAGGCCTCTTCAACGACTCTGAAAGCCCAGGTTGTATGCTTTCATTTGATATATAGTCTTTGCAAAATAGGTCTCTGGGGAATTCACAAGGAGCAAAAAAGTAAGCATATGTCAGAATGAAGTTAGGATTCCAGAAAATCATCATCTCGTTCATATCAGACCTTTCCTTCCAGAGAAATCAACATTTTTCAACCTGTAGCCTTTTTTTGATACACGATGTAGAGATATTTATAATTTGAAGCATTCCGTGCCAATCTCTTGGTAAAAGTAGGATAACTTTAAGTGAATATAACCTATTTCAAGCGAAAGATTTCATCAATAAGTTGTGAAAAAGGAAATTATTTGCAATTTTTCAAACAAAAAGTGTCCAAAGTTTTAGCTGAAACTTTTCCATCCAAAACATTTGGATGTTAATGTACCCCTCTCTCATTTAAGATTTGTTCATTCAGACTTCCATTTATCCAAAAACGTATGCAGATATCTTTTTCCGTTTTACTTATTTTCTAGCAATATCATGTATTACAAAAACAACGGCAATTGAACCTTTTAATGCTATAACTGCCACTATAATTAGAGATGTCTGATTTTCTGTTTAATAAACTGTATTATACAGTATTCATTTTACCTTAATGAAAGTGTACCATTTTTATCTACCATTCTAACATGTTGACATTTGTAAATTTTTACCCTTAATTTTTATGGCGAATGAATACTTACTTACTTTCTTGAAAACAAATCATATTTCATCTATTTCCAACATAATTAAGAATAGATTAATTGTTTTTAGATTGATGACTCACATCAAAGGTTTCCTGCATTCATATTAAAACTGACAAATAGCTCAACTAACTGTGGCTAGGATCAATTGAAATATATCTATAAAAAATTTAAAGTAGAGCTATTTTTCACATTCTTGGTTTTAGGATTGAATGTCAGCCAATTAAAAGGGTTATTTATCCAGACCTAAATAAAGGGGGTTCATTGTTTTTATCAGTATTGTGGCATAGATATCAATTCATGCTGGTTGTCAAAGATCAGGTTCGCTATGTGTGGCATTCTATTTCTTCTTTCAGATGTTGTGCTGAATGGTCTTTGCTAAATAGGGAAATTCAGCACTTCAGATTTGGTGCCTACATATAAACCATCATATGGTTCAAATCTTAAAAAATGTGGTGTAAAATTCTATAATCTTTTTCTTTGAATTGAGTGGCTTGAAGAAACTTAAGGTACTTTGCTGAACTTTTAGAAAATTTAAGCATAGATTTTTGACTATTTTGTAGGATCTGCTTTGAAAAATGTTCAGAAAAGAAGTTTTAACTTTAGTAGATTACAACCAATTTTGACCAACTAAATTTTTTTATCCAAGTTGACATGTTACAAAATGATTATCAGAATAAATAAATATGGTGAATAGTTAGAAAACTACTATACTGTAGAGGCTCAGAAACTTTTACCATCTTTTTTAATCATTAAGTATTTCATGGGATTGGTCCCTTGTTTGGCAAAAAGAATCAGATCAGAACTGTTTGGCAGAAACTTTATCAAAGCTGGGAGAACAAAGACCTTTATTCACAAAAAAATCTCATGATCCTGTTTCACAGCCTAAAAATCAGAGCCAAGGATGATATTTCATCACCTTGCCTATTTCCAGACCAAAGGCCTTTGTTTTGAGTTGGTGTTGCATGGCAATGATATGACCTGGGATGAGACCATTGAAATATTGGGAAATGATAAAATGTATTATGAGGATGTTAAATACAGTAGACACCTCTAAATAACAAACAGTGTTTTGAGTTTCAGACTATGTTTAAAAACAATAAATCACTGTCTTTGTTATAGTCTTGTCAACACTTAGAGGTATCTAAAAGGACTAGAAGTTTCTTGATTTGTCATGAAGCATTTCAATGTTTTAGTATCAAAAGTTTTTTTGCATGGTTTCTAGCTTTTGGGTGTCACNTCATGAAGCATTTCAATGTTTTAGTATCAAAAGTTTTTTTGCATGGTTTCTAGTTTTTGGGTGTCACATTATGATGAAGTTTCTGCAATAGCTATGTAAAAGTTTCTCGACATATAAAACGATTTTGGGTATCAAAGAGAGTTCTGTCACACTATCAGTGTGCCAAAAAAGGACGCCAATTATGCTTGCTGATTTTTTTTGTCTGTCTACTTTTTACTTTGGTAAGTGATTTTCTGAAAATTCTTAATTTGGAAACAGCCTAAATCAAACGAAAAAATCAATCAAATTTCAAAAGAAGGAACAAGATATTGGAAACAACTTTGGAATTAAACAAAAATAATTAGTTATGATCTGTTGCACAATCTACTGTTTGATGTTTGCATAATTTAGTATTACTTTCATTAATATAGTACATGTCTTGCACAAATTAAAGAGAATCAACAGAGACAACAACCCCACGCGGAAGGGGTCTGGCTATTTTACTACATTAGCCTATCATATTTCTATGAGATTAACCTATGATTCGACACATGCATGGATGTTGTTTAGCCAGAGGGACAATAGTGTGCCTAGGAGTTTTCTTTGTCCTATTTATAGATTAACCTCCAATTAGCTCAGTTGATTAACACTGTTTTCAGCCTAAGAATTCTTAAGAAGTCTTGAGAAAACTTTCAAGCTCTTAAGCATTCTTGTTTAATAATTTACAGTCTTTCATAACACTAAGAATTCTTATCAGAATGTGAAGAATTCTTGGCAATTTTTGAGAATCCTTGTCACATGTGCACAAGGCTTGTACTGTATATACAAAAACCTTGTTTTTTTCAAATTTCAATGAAGTCTTTGTATTGATATTTATCAATACAAAGACTTCATTGAAATTTGAAAAAACCAAGGTTTTTGTATATACAGTCAATGTCGGCTTTTTCTAGGCCAATAATTTATGAGAAATCATCTAAACATTGATCAAATATCTCTAAAATTAAGCATAAATTCGGATTTGACTAAAGATTGACTATCAATCTTTGAATTGGTCTAGTATATGATATATTGCAGTATGTCCTAAGTAGGAACTATTTGGCGCACCTGCTATGTTACTCAAGAGAAGAATGGCAATGAATTTTTTGTCATAACAAAAACTCTGAATCTACAAGTTTTTTATTTTATTCTATTCTATTTTTACTTATTTAAGCACGGTAGCCCCGTCAGTCCATAAGGACTAGTGCTGCTTAAATGCAAAACTAGAGTGCCTTAGATTTTAATCATTTTCTGGTTAACAAGTTTTCTTATAAGAACATTTTAAAAGCTGAATGCGTGTCTGATGTTCACAATACTTGAAGGTTTGTGTTGTGCTGAAGATCTTTGCCATGAAACACTGGCAGAAAATAATTCAATGTGGCGTGAGTTCTGTCAACTTTACGAGAAAACAGGTTGGCATGGCATAAATTTTAGGAGCAAATGGAAAACTTTTGTTGTGAATGAAATTGCAGCCTCTTCGCCCAACTTAACAAAATAACGATTTGGCACAGCGATCTTATAAATATTTCAAAAGGTGGATTTGGTGCCCTACTCTTGACTACAATGTTGGCACAAAATATTACATTTCAAAAATTGACATTGAACCTCAGGCATGAAAAACAAACTCTCCAGTATGCATTGTTTCATGCCTAAACTATATTCTAGGGATCTTCAAATTCTTTATGGCTGAATTGGGGCCAAATTCCAATCAAAGAAATCTAACAAAAAATTTAATTACCAATTTGGTAGAAGTTATGTGATGATATTGGTATATGCATCAGATTATCAAATAATAGATATTCAAAATTTGCTTCCTCCTTTCATTTACAACTTTGGCCTGCATTCCCTTGCTTCTCTTCCATATCACAAATTCAATGGGCTTCACAAATAACTAAATAAATACTTATTGTTTAAATCCTTTGTGCTAAATAACTTGCTAAACACATTGTCTATGTTATGGAGGAGTGGGTAGTTTGATTTGTAATTAGGGGAAAGCTATTTTGTATTGATTTCAATGGTCAATAAACTAAAAGGAAAATAGGCCCAAGGAACCTCATCGAACATAGCACACATTTAATAATAGAAATGTCCGCAATGTTTGCTTAGACAATGGTTTGCCCACTGTGTTTGGCATCTGTGTTCAGATATTATTTCATCACAAAATTATACTATTTTTTTTTAATTCTTAGACTGAAAGTTACCATAACATTTCTAAGTTAAATAAGGATGATATCGATTATTTTGAGTATAAATTTTGGTGATGAAAATGCCCGGCCCCCTAACAAACGCAGACAAACGCGCCCTTGGTGTTAAACAAATCTTATGTTTGCTCCAGGTGCTGTACGAAACAAGATCGGCATGTTAAATATCAGACCAAAACAAACGAGTTTAAGTGAAGTAAATAGGCCTCATAGATTCCCAAAAAATCTTCCTTCGATCGAACTATCTATCTTTCATAAGATTGTGTCAGCAATTTTTAAATGAGAGCAGTATGCTAGCAGTATTAGGCCTTGAAAATGTCCTAACCAACGGTTCTGAATAAAGAGCTCAAAGTTCTGGGCGTTGCAGACAGGCAGACAGGATTGCGGCCTAGGAAATGCGCTGGCGATTATTGTAGAGATGCCAAAAATAGTTCTTACCAATTGGAACTCGTTTCGCCTACGATATGATTCTTCAATTCCTTCATCTGACCATAAATGCTTGACACAATCCACGTAATCCAAAAACGTTTGGGTGTCAATAATTGAGGACTGGAAGCTGAGAATAAGATCACCGAAAACCTGATTATTCGGGTCTCCCCACGGTATTTTTAGCTTTCTCCTCGCATCAGCTAAAACCTTCATTCCTTTGAGGACGTTACTGTAAATTATCGGCTTGAATTCATGCAGATCATCAGTGCTATAGTCCCTTCCATGTATGATTCTCATTTGTTTGAGAAATGTGCTCTTGCCACTTTCACCCGCTCCCAGAAGCAATATCTTGACCTTCCTTCGAAAGAATACCTTTTCCTTGGCAATTTGTTTATCTATAAGCTTTGAGCGTTGCCGCTGACTGAGTTCATCGGAGCTCATGCAACATGGTAACGCCATATTCCCTCTGAATAATTCAGTTCTCTGGCTGTCCCGTCCTACATCTGCTAGGCAACTCCTTCGGCCATAATGCCTGCTTCAATGTCAGGCGGTAACTTCGGCTCGAATCATCACAACGCATGCGCAAGTCTCTGAAATATGACCCGGGGGTCATGTAAA
>REGM01000145.1:729700-751928 GCA_004194415.1 Aurelia aurita | reverse complement strand
GGCAAATTTGTCCTTTGAAGATTTATATCTCTACTCTCAAAGCACCAATGTCAACAAACAAGGTATCTTTGTTCAAGTTAACTACCGAGTAATGTTTTAAAAATGATTTCGGATTGATTCATGCTAAATTCTCATCGTTAGGGTTGACTAAATCTGTATCCTTTTTTTTTGGACACCCGGTACGTTAATTTGACTTTACAAAAAAGTATTGGCTGCGAAATGCCTGAAAAAGGGCCTAAAAACTGATCAAATTGTAAAGGAATTCTTCGCACAGAACAATAAAGAAAGTACACTTTTTGACGGATAGGACCGGCGCTCCCTGGATAAGACATATCATCCGCACATTTACCGTCATGGGATTGAAAAACTTCTGTATTTGTTTGAAAAGCTATTCTCAATAACTCTTTCGAGAGATGAAATGACCTTGTGTATTGTTCTGTGTGAGGAGATTCCTTACAATTTGATCAAGTGTTTTAGGCTCTTTCATGGCAATTCACAACAAAGAAGTTTTCGTAAAGCCGAATTTACCTACATTTTCTGTGCTCATAAATATGCGAGAAAAATCAGAAAAATACTTCGCTCTTTCGGCTTTTAAGTATAATTTAATTCATTCGAATCCATCACGTACTCTTGGTGTTATGAATTTTCAAAAGTGGGAACATTTTTCTGGCTCATCCAGTACAATTCGTTGCTTTTGATTGACATGATATCTCAAAGAGATTACCGATCGCAGACAAAGGGAATCCTCCCAAACCACAAATCAAAACAAAAGAAGCTGCAAAATATGCCCGGAAACCTACATGGCTAACTGTCTTGCTGTGCATGCGAAAAGGGATTGTTAAGAGAGGTCACGAAAAACGTGAAAAGTTAAACTTGACCATAGGTACCTGGCTTATTGATATTGGTGCTTTCAAAGTTGAAATATTATTCTTTAAAGTTCAAATTTGACTCCACCTCCAAACCAGAGCTTTGGCGTTTTGGCCTAAGCAAATTCCTGAAGCACAGCGAAATTAAGAATCAAAATTAAAGAAAAATTAAGAAATGCATTGTAGGTGAGCTCTAGCAAATACCGTATAATATAATCTACTTTTTGCTCAAATTTTATGAAGGTTATTGCTGATTTATTTGCTGTGCTTCAAGAATTTGATTAGGCCAAAGCTCTGGTTTGGAGGTGAAGGCAAATTTAAACTTTCAAGATTAATATTTCAACTTGGAAGCACAAATATCAACCAGCAAAGGTATCAATCATATTCAAGTTAACTATTCAGGATTAGTTTAAAACTTATTGCGATTTGATTGGAGCTAAATTTACATTGCTAGCCCTGATCAAATCTGTTACCGTTTATTTGGGACACCCGGTATATTTTTGAGTGTAGACTTATTGCTCAGCTTCTGAATCGAACAAATGAAATAAGTAGCAGATAATCAAATCTATCCTTCTTCTTTCAATGAATACTCGTGTCCTCTTTTAACAATCCTTTTTCGCATGCATAGCGAGACAGTTAGCCACACAGGCTTGTTTGTTTTTATTTGCGGTTTCTGATTATTCCCTTTGTCTGCGATCGCTAATCGCTTTGAAATAGCGTTTCCATCAATGGCAACAGATGCTGTTTGTTACAAATCTGCCTTTTTTAGCTGAAGAAGTAACTGCAATCTCGAAATAAGCAACGTATATAATTATTACAAGTAACAGACACATTTGTTACTTGACTTTCCTCCGTATAAAATGATCATGCTCGCTGCCATTATTTCTAACGTTTCTGGTCCTTTCAAGATTTAAAAAAACTATTTCAAAGCCCACAATTCTAGAACGGTAAGGACGATTTTAGTGTCATAATTTATCACATGTAAGTTAGCCAGTACAATAAAAACCCGCACATAAAAACGTTCCTCGAATAAGAACCTACAGCCTGAAATCAACAATACTGACTCTTTTATGTAAGAACCTTTTCACCTTGATTTTTATATAGGTTCTTATTTTGAAGAACAAATGCATTGAAATAGTTTCAGCTGTGACAATCCAGAACATTTATTTGATTATCGTGTAACATAGCAATTTAATGTGCTCCTCAATCATCCAAGAGGCCTACACAAGTCTGATTCCACCACATTGCTAATGTTCCATCCTCTATCGCAGTATTTTGATCTTTACAGATAAATTTCAAAGATTGCAAACAAACAAAGAAACGTTATTGTAAAAAACTTTATTGGGAAAACTTCAAGAACCTACAATCTAAGAACCTACAGCTTGCTTTTATGAATGTTGTCCTTTACATAAGAACCGAAACAGCTTGGTTTGAAAAAGGTAGGTTCTTATGTGCGGGTTTTACTGTATGTTACAAGATGATTAAAAATTTAATGAATTTGATGAATAATCCATGACGGTACATTTAACAAACGCTGATACTTTTTGGGTCACCCGGTGGCTGGCAAACTCGGGAGCATCTTGACCTATCATCTGACGGGGACGTGCCAGCTTGCCCTAAGTCCGCAATTTAATGAAAGTCTGGGCCATAATTCCGCAAATTATGAAACAATTGCTGTAATTTCTATACTTTTGCCATCATTTCTCCATAACAGCACCCATAATTCCGCAATTTTTCTCAAAAAGTACCCCTAAAAATGGCACGTCGCTGTACGACAAGCATACTAAGATACTAATTTTACAAGTCTATGAATTTTCTAGCACTCCTTCGCAGTGGAAAAATATAGTCTGCACGCAGGCTTATGAATTTTCTGGATTACCATTTAGCAATTTGATAACTTCACAACCTCAAAGCTAGCTGAAACATATAACATGTTGTGATATGAAAAGTGTTGGGATATACAGAACAGGAAAAGGTATAAAAAATGCACAAAGCATAGGATTAAATGAAGGTACCTAAAGAAATTCATTCAAAAGAAATACAGTAACTTATTTAACGCCTTTTAAAAACCCACTTATTTAACTCAGCCTATTGTTCTCCCTTAATTAGCCCGTTGTTTTACTATTGTTCTGGCAAATATTTTGGCTCTGAGTTTCTTGTAAATTGGTTTCTTAAAGATTCTTGGGCAATTGACATGCATTGTGGTCATTTCTTTTGTTTTTCGTTGATTTTCATGCAACATGAAATTAGGCCACCTTTCCAAATAGGGCTGCAATGCATGTCGGTTGCCCAAGAGTCCTTAAAGTCGGAGCTTTACCGTATGTTATAACCATTTCCACAATCCTTTTGAAAGATTTGACTTGATGCTATTCCAAAAATCTGTGCACTCACGTCTAGGCATCAAGAAGTCTTTCGAGCATAAACGTTCGGAAGTTTCATCGACGAAGTTGCAATATGGTGCCTTGACCCGGCGGGCAGCAGATCACTACCTTGGGCTTCCGCTCTGCCATCTAGAACAGAATGTCATAACAGGAGGATCTTTCCTTTACCAGTCATCTGGCTCGTAAAAGTCTTTTGCTGAAATAGAATAAAAAAAATGTTTGATTAGGTATTCCCCAGCTGGCTTCACTCCGCAACAGCATTGAAAGCAAGACACCGATCTTGCTTTAGGGGTAACATTCTGCATAAACTACCCTCCAAAAACAAGCATCGTAAAAAGTTCGACTTCGCCCTACTTCTTTCAGGGTATAACGAATAGACAGTCTGTACGTGTTTTCAAAACGTTCTTTTTGAATCAAGGAAAAAACTTAATATAATAGATCGGGAAAAAGGCATCTTGTGTTCAAATGATTATGGTTTAAAACAAACTGTTGATACTTTCTGCAAGTTGTTAAACATTTTCTCAATTATTTTAGTAGTTTTAGTAGCTTTAGGGTTGATATGTACTACCATGCTGCCTGCGGTATCGTATTTTGTAATTTGTCACTGTTGTTATTTTATGAGAATATATAAAAAAAAAATTACTTTAGTTCGCAAGCTAGTTGAATATCAACGTGTCAATGTTAATACATGAAAAGAGACAACGAGACCTCTTTTGGGACATCCAGCAGCATGTGCAGTTTTCTGGGTCATCCTGTTGACACATGGATACCATATTTTAGAGAAATCATTAGCAATATGACAATTGTCTGTTTTTTGTTTTCTTTGTTTGTTTCTCTGTGGTTGTACTTTCATGATGACGCTGCGCTGCGATTTTTAATGAAGCTGCACAGGTGCGGAAGTGAGAACGAAGGAAAAATCCTGCGAAACTTCGTTATGAAAACATAGAGAAACAAAGAAACAGGAACGAATAACACCAAAGTATTGCTCGTGGAGAATGTTTATTCTCGGCACTCACTTGTCGCAGGCTTCTTTGGTACCTTCTTGTCTTTCTTCATCTTTTTCGCCTTGATTTCTGTGATGTTTTCTTCTCCATCTAAGGTTTGATCGGGACTACTGCTCACTGCGTTAAAAAAGTAATATCTAGTCAATAACCGTAGATGAATCAAAGGTAACGAATGACATTTCAAAAGACCATACCACTACAACAACAACCACAAACCATAGCTCAACAAGGACTCCTGCACAAACTGCTCAAAAACCAGGACAATCAATTTTGTAAATTTTGAAACAGTTGCGAAGAATGCGAAGCAAAACGCTTTCTAAGCATCAGTTGGAGCAAAAACAATAACGGCTAAAGATCTTGAGACAAAACAATCTCTGAAAATCTGTCAACTTTAACAAAAGATTTATCTTTGAGCATCAAAGCAAAACTTCACGCCAATGCAAAATGTTTTTCTTCAACACGGCTCTGCAACACGGCTCGGCAGAGCTCTGAAACTNTTTCTGTGATGTTTTCTTCTCCATCTAAGGTTTGATCGGGACTACTGCTCACTGCGTTAAAAAAGTAATATCTAGTCAATAACCGTAGATGAATCAAAGGTAACGAATGACATTTCAAAAGCTTAAAGACCGACCATGGACCCGCATGCTTTGCGATCGTTTGTTTTTGTTTTTCAATACTTTCTGACAGTCAGAAACTACGGAGCTGTGGACAGCAAAATCACTTACTTCGCGCAAAGCATGCTGGTCAATGGTCGGTCTTTAAGGTGACCAACATTCCAGGCTTAAATGACTTGATGGTGTTGGTGGTTTTGGTTAGACTTATAACAAGAGCCCTTTGCTTCACCATACCACTACAACAACAACCACAAACCATAGCTCAACAAGGACTCCTGCACAAACTGCTCAAAAACCAGGACAATCAATTTTGTAAATTTTGAAACCGTTGCGAAGAATGCGAAGCAAAACGCTTTCTAAGCATCAGTTGGAGCAAAAACAATAACGGCTAAAGATCTTGAGACAAAACAATCTCTGAAAATCTGTCAACTTTAACAAAAGATTTATCTTTGAGCATCAAAGCAAAACTTCACGCCAATGCAAAATGTTTTTCTTCAACACGGCTCTGCAACACGGCTCGGCAGAGCTCTGAAACTGTTTCACAAAATACTTGAGAATAACCTCGAGCTTGTTTACAACTTTTCTTTAACCAAACGTGTCATCGAGAAATGCTATCTCTTAGAAAGGTAGAAAGGGCGGTTTTTATTGTTTTCCGGGACTCTGAAGGGCGTGGTCCAGACAAATTTCCTTGAGGCTCCGCCCCAAAACCCCCCTCTGTGGCCATATGTTGGAAATCATTCCGGGGGGGGGGGGGCGAACTGGCTCTCGACGGCCCTGGGGACGACTGCACTTTAGCGGACCAGCCTTATGTCATATCTCTTGGGAACGTATTTTGACGAAATTTCCTACCAACCCTAACTAAACCCTACCTTACCCTAACTAACCCTAGCTAACCCTAACGTACCCTAAAAACCCCTTTCCCAAACCTAATCCTAACCCTAACCCTATGACACATTACTTGCCGATATTGAAAGCTGGTCCGCTAAAGTGCAGACTAGCCCAAAAAACATTCGACTGGAAATGTTTAATTACTAAAACCACGAGCTATAGGAGACATGAAATGTACTAATTTCTAATCAACATATGGATAGATAGATAGATAGAATTGCTGTTTCTTTTGTGTTCGTCACTCTTCGCCATTTTGTATAGAATAGTTTTTGACTTTGCCTTGCCGCACCAGTGATGACACAGTGCATTGCGAAGCACTATGCGCAGGCGGTTCAGGGGGCGGAAGGTAAAATTAAAACTCATTCAAAACAACATGGCGGCTCGACTCGAGACGTACACAGAAGATTTGACCCGAAGAAACAGATCAATGATATTGGTTTGAAACGAACTCACACCAATTAGGCCTACAATTACAAGTGAGTAAGCACAGGCGTCGAATCTTTGCAAAACTTCAAAACTAATCCTGTAAAATGTTATTGCCCCATTCTTTCAACTGATTGCTCCAAGGGAACTTTAGGTTCTTTGCCATATTTCCAGAGACAGCATTTTTGATATCTTCATTATTTTTGGAATTACAGATTTTTCATCTTTCTGCTGGTTTTGACGTTGTGACGTCATCAAATTGCTAAATTGTAAACCATAAAAGCTAAAGACTTTTGCTTGCTACCATCTTGTAGACCTTAAAAAATTGAGTATTTCCTGTATTGATCATATTGATTTTCCTTAATTAGTTTAGGATTTATGGTGCTTTTAATGTTTGTCAAAGCTTTAGATGCTGTCTCTCGTGCATCCTTTCATAAAACATAAAAAGCTGTAATTGGGACAATGAGGTTGAGGATGCCCTATGAGACCCTCTTGATAAGAACAGCATCTTTAAATTTTAACATTTCCCTCGTCATAGAAAGCAATCCTATATGGACGAACAGACAGTTTTCTGCCATTTTGATTGTGGAAAATGAAATTTAAAAGAACCATCAAGTAGAGATCACACAACTATTTTCAGGAAATGCTTCATTTCAGTGCCAAAAGCGTGTCATATGAATATAAAATATATTCTAAAAATTAAGTCCAAAAAAGAATAAACGTGAATGAAATTCAATGCTTCCAAAGCTTGAACAAGTAGGAAGTTGAACAAGGAGGCTGAAGGAATCTGAAACTGAACAATCTAGAAAACTGAACAAGGAAGGAAATGGAACCAACCTAACAAACTTGGAAGTACATTCCACCAAGGATTAAAAACAAAATAAGACAAACAGATTTGCAAGTGTAAAAAAAGCCACAATCATGGTCTACTGGTCAATGTAAAATAAGTTAAGCCACTGAGAAAAATAAGCTGACTTCCAAAATATTTTTGACGAAGGAGTTACTGGCATTCGCAAAGCTTGCTGTTAAGAGTTTTATGCTGAAACTTTCTACGCTGAAAGATTGTGGAAACTTCGTACATTCTATGACATAGATTACGAGAGATGGCTTCAACAAACGAAATTTTCATCCTAGAGACTCTAGAGAGCAGTGAAACTTGCGATGATAGAGTCTTCGCTTCCAAAGAATCAAGCAAAAAATCTAACACAACGATGAAAAAGTTTCGTAACACCATTGAAATCAAAACGACAATTGCTATCTGCCTGCTCGCCATTGTCATCATCGAGGATTCTGTCCTTCACTGGAGGTTGTCAACAGGATGTCAATCAAAACAACTGGCTAAGAAAGAGAGTCAGAAGAGCGGTCCATCAGGTATACAACGTCAGCCCATCATTTCGACAAAATTTAAGAAAACCGTGACACTGCGTGAGTTTTCAACTTTGTCCTTAACCTGTGCTGCTACCGGGCTTCCAGAACCTGTGATAAGATGGGAATATAATTGCAGAGATGATGGTGCAAGGTACAAGTTCGCAAGTAAAGGCCACTTGCAAATAACAAATATATCAGACGAGGACAGTGGGGTTATCAAATGTGTTGCAGAGAATACAATTGGCAAAGATACCCAAGAGACGACTCTCGTTGTTCATACGAAACCCCAAATCATCCTACCAAAAATTACAGCAAAGCCAGTAGTCGGACTACCGTTTGAAATTCACTGCAACGCTTCAGGCAACCCATTGCCAAAACTAAGTTGGCAAAAGGCAGCGGGAGCCGTCAATGGAATACAGGATCTCTCCTCGGATGGTCGCAGTTTACGTTTGGCAATTAAACATCCACTGGCAAATGATAGCGGAAACTATTTCTGCACTGCTGAAAATTATATCGGAAAAGAAAATAAATCTATTTCCATTAACTTCATGGACGAAGGCGAAGGCTGTCTGTCAACAGGATGTCAATCAAAACAACTGCCCAAGAAAGAGAGTCATAAGAATCACACTGGCGAAGGCTGTCCATCAGGTATACAACGTCAGCCCAACATTTCGACAAAATTTCAGGAAACTGTGATACTGCGTCAGTTGTCAACTTTGTCCTTAACCTGTGCTGCTACCGGGCTTCCAGAACCTGTGATAAGATGGGTATATAATTGCATAGATGATGGTGCAAGGTGCAAGTTCGCAAGTAAAGGCCAATTGCAGATAACAAATATATCAGACGAGGACAGTGGGGTTATCAAATGCATTGCAGAGAATTCACTTGGCAATGATACCCAAGAGACGACTCTCGTTGTTCATACGAAACCCCAAATCATCCTACCAAAAATTACAGCAAAGCCAATAGTCGGACTGCCGTTTGAAATTCACTGCAACGCTTCAGGCAACCCATTGCCAAAACTAAGTTGGCAAAAGGCAGCGGGAGCCGTCAACGGAATACAGGATCTCTCCTCGGATGGTCGCAGTTTACGTTTGGTAATTAAACATCCACTGGCAAATGATAGCGGAAACTATTTCTGCACTGCTGAAAATTATATCGGGAAAGAAAATAAATCTATTTCCATTAATTTCATGGACGTTTCACAACACTGTTCGCAGTATAGAAAGAGTGGTTACACAAAGAACGGCATTTACTTAATCAATCCTGATGGCGGTGGTACGCCATTCAACGCGTATTGCGACATGACGACGAGTAACGGCGGCTGGACAGTGATTCAACGACGACAAGATGGCTCAGTTGACTTTTATAAAACTTGGAATGAATACAAAAATGGATTTGGGAATTTAGCAGGTGAATTCTGGCTTGGTAATGATAAGATACATAAATTGACAAAAAGACAGGACATGATGATTCGCTTCGATCTTGAAGATTACCATGGAGTAAAGGCTTATGCTGAATATTCGAATTTCTACATTGATGATGAGAGCAAACAGTATAGGTTACATGTTGCGGGATATTCCGGGACTGCTGGGGAATCTTTTTTTCGTCAAAATGGATGCAGATATTCAACAAAAGATCGAGATCATGATACAGCTGCTGGCGACTGTGCCAATGCATATAAAGCAGCGTGGTGGTACGCTGACTGTTATAATTCTAATCTCAATGGAAGATACCTAAATCGCACTCATTCGTCACTTGGCCATGGAATCAATTGGTATAAATTTCGTGGATATAACTCACTTCAAAAGACTGAGATGAAGATAAGACCACGCTCATCATGGGCAATGTAACTTTTTAATCTTATTTTCCTTGTTGTCTGTTGGGAAACCCTAAGCGCGCCTACGCAGCTACTTGCATAATTATTTAGTATGGCGCAACGATTGTAATCAATTATGTATTGAGTTTAGAAGTAGAAATGATATATTTTGTGTTTATGTATTGAGTTTAGAAGTAGAAATGATATATTTTGTGTTCATTCATTCCCATAAGCAAGGAAGCGGTATACCTTTGTAACTTTATTTCAGGGTACACAAAGACTGATTACATGAGTCTCAGTTTTCCGCATTGAATAAAATGATAGTTATGGCTTCAAACTGAGCTTGAAGTTACGACAGTTATGATAGTTATGGCTTGTATGAGAGAAAATAAAAACATCAGATTGAAAACATTGAACGAATACAAGGAATCACGTCGTCAGTCTAGGGTACACGCAGCAAGCCAAGTATGTAACTTATGTTGGTATCCAAAGTGTTATAGGTCATGCACGGAAACTGATTTAACATTTTATGGACACTAAGTAGTGGGTTTAGATGTAAGACTATTTCAGCTTATTTTCCTGTTTTCTTAACGTTCATTGGTTGATTTTGAATTATTGTCGTAATAAACTTATTAATGATCCAAGTATTTTGTGATGCGAGTCAGTACGTATTGAGAATTCACAGAGTGCAGACGTATTCGTAGAGAGTAGAATGAGATTGCGGAATACAATGGATATACAGAAAATGTTAAATCGAGTTGTTTTCTCTAAGAGTGAGGGCCAGTGAGATCTTCGATGGGCGGCTATCATTGAACTAGTGAGTCTGAGATAGTATTCTCAACATTGTCTTTGCGTATTCTTGAAGGCGCACATGGATGGGTCACATGCAAAATCTGAATTTGCATGTAGTGTGGAACTCAGTTCAATTAGGTACAGGGAAACTGAAACAAAACTTGCGGTGATCAAGATGGCAGTGAACAAGACGCAACAGAGCCAACAAAAACACCAGTCATCCTGGAAACTTTATTCAAATCTTCTACCTTCCAACTGAGCTACATGCCATGTGTCCTTAAGGCAGGTAAGGCAATCCTCGACAGTTTTCTGCGCTGCTCGTAGCTTTGGCTACGTGGCTAGGCCCATTACGAACGTAAGCAAAGAAGAGCGGGAAAATATGCTGAATCTAATCATGTGACACATCCGTGTGCGCCTCTAACGTTAGTTATTCCATTCATATTCGTATATAAGTTATTATGTCATTGCATAACCAGGAACAGCGTACTGGAAATTCTATAGCGCAAACTACACCTTTCTTTATCCAACTGTAAATAAAGTGATTATTATTATTATTATTATTATTATTATTATTATTATTATTATTATTATTATTACTGGCTTAAGAGCTAATCAGAGTTATCACAGTCCAGAAAATTGCTCAATCTGCTTCCGGACAAAAATATACTTTTAATAGAACCTTCCTCGTTTTTTAAAAGAAAATGGTTGTGTTTAGGGCGTGGCATAAGTTATTCCTTTGTTTTCACAAACCTTCTTCACGGTCAGTGACCATGTGAACGTAACTTTTTTCTGACTCGGAGAGTTATTTCCACGCACCGTCACCCTAAGAGTTAGGCTGAACAGGGCAAATTGCTCTTCAACCTACTTTTAAAAATACTAAGGGCTGGTTCTTGTTTGGTATCCAAAGGGAATATATTCCAAGTCTTTGCACCCCTGCAAGTGTTCACCCTTAGGTTAAGGACATTGGCAGTGGCATTGCGCAAATTCATATTTACATCAAGCGCAGAATTTTTCTTAAATATGTTGGAAAAATAACTGATAATGCTTTGTATTTAACAGTAATTTAATAAGCTTTGATTAACAGTATTTACANAATAATAATAATAATAATAATAATAATAATGATAATATTTGAACAAAAACCACCATCAAAAACAAACAGAAAATAAAATAGAAAAACACAACTGCTTGAGTAAAAACGTTTCGATAAAATCTTTGTCAGTTTAACTCAAGTTAAACTGACGAAGATTTTATCGAAACGTTTTTACTCAAGCAGTTGTGTTTTTCTAATAATAATAATAATAATGATAATAATAATGATGATAATAATAATAATAATACTAATACCATTCTCCATTCCGGAGCAGTTACTTAAAAGTAACACTGGTTTTTAGAATATATTACATGTTTTTTTTCTTTTAGTTAGGATTTTAGTTAGTACTGAATACAATTGAAGGTGATTGAGGTTTTCCCGATGATCTTAATGAAAATATACTTCTGTTAACTCTGCGTTTTATCTTTAAAACTGATCGGTTTGATTAGAAAATTCTAACCTCAGTTATAAGTCGCACAACCAGGAATGGGGCCAGCCCTGAAAAAGTGGGGTGGACAAGGGATAGAATTGATTGCCAGAAGGTATACCTAATGTTTTTTACATCGTTTTTGCTTAAGAATAAATACCGACCTGAGAAAAGTGGGGACCCCAGTCCACCCCCTGGCGCCGCCCTTGCACACAACCACTTTGTCTCTTTTAGTAAATGTTATTTTGTTTGTAGTAGTTCAGTGTAGCTTTATGTACTTTTCCTTTTTCGTGTAATGGCCAAGAGGTAGGCATAGTTTTTGCTCCCATGGTATCGTCCTAGTAGTAGTTGTAAAGTAGCTTGAAAGCAGTGGCGGAGCCACGGGGGGGAATGGGGGGACAAGTCCCCCCACTTTTCTCCGAAGTCAGTTTTCCAATTCGTCTAAATCCGTTGAGAAAATATCTAAGGAGGGGTTAAGTAGTTATCTCTAGAGTTTGATAGACAAATAAGGGTGTTTCCTGAGGGTAAAAAGGGCGTGGCCCTGCAAATTTGGCCTGGAGGCTACGCCCCCAGACCCCCAACTTCCTCTGTCCCCTCCACTTTTTTGTGGCTGGCGCCGCCACTGCTTGAAAGCAGTGTAATTAATAATATGTATTGTAAGTTTTTTAATGGAATGTATAAAAAAGGTTATTGTGGCAACAAGGGCGGAATTTTTGTAGCGCTAGCATGATAACATCCGTTGCTTAGTATACGTATCAAATTAAGCGGGGATGGCTCAACGGTAGCGCGCTGTCGAACATGCTACGTAGAGTCAGGAGAGTCGCCAACTTTCTGTAATTCCAGGCTAAAGGAATCGCGAGGTGTGGTCACATCGAGAGGAAGGACCAGGACACTGCTTCGATAAGCTTAGCTTCTCAGTGTCCTAAAACAACCTTTGGATGCTAGGTAGCAATATAGAAAGAAAAAGAAGAAGACAGTATTCTCAACATTGTCTTTGCGTATTCTTGAAGGAACACATGGATGGGTCACATGCAAAATCCGAATTTGCATGTTGTGTGGAACTCAGTTCAACTAGGTACATGGAAACTGAAACAAAACTTGCGGTGATCAAGATGGCAGTGAACAAGACGCAACAGAGCCAACAAAAACACCAGTCATCCTGGAAACTTTATTCAAATCTTCTACCTTCCAACTGAGCCACATGCCATGTGTCCTTAAGGCAGGTAAGGCAATCCTCGACAGTTTTCTGCGCTGCTCGTAGCTTTGGCTACGTGGCTAGGCCCATTACGAACGTAAGGACAGAAGAGCGAGAAAATATGCTGAATTTAATCATATGACACATCCGTGTGCGCCTTTAACGTTAGTTATTCCATTCATATTCGTATATAAGTTATTATGTCATTGCATAACCAGGAACAGCGTACTGGAAATTCTATAGCGCAAACTACACCTTTCTTTATCCAACTGTAAATAAAGTGATTATTATTATTATTATTATTATTACTGGCTTGAGAGCTAATCAGAGTTATCACAGTCCAGAAAATTGCTCAATCTGCTTCCGGACAAAAATATACTTTTAATGGAACCTTCCTCGTTTTTTAAAAGAAAATGGTTGTGTTTAGGGCGTGGCATAAGTTATTCCTTTGTTTTCACAAACCTTCTTCACGGTCAGTGACAATGTAAACGCAACATTTTTTCTGACTCGGACAGTTATTTCCACGCACCGTCACCCTAAGAGTTAGGCTGAATAGGGCAAATTGCTCTTCAACCTACTTTTAAAAATACTAAGGGCTGGTTCTTGTTCCAAAGGCAATTTATTCCAAGTCTTTGCACCCCTGCAAGTGTTCATCCTTAGGTTAAGGACATTGGCAGTGGCATTGCGCAAATTCATATTTACATCAAGCGTAGAATTTTTTGGACAGCACAGAGTGAAAGCAAATGGTAAAATGCAACTAAAATACAATACAAAGGGAACAGATAATTAAGGTAACTGAATAAAGAGGGAGTATTACCTCCAAATAAGAATTCCAAATATAATTTTTTTTTACATTTTGAGCTCCCTGATGATTATTTACTTAGGTTTTGAAAAAAGAAGTTTTGCCCGTAGGTGCACTTTAAATATGTTGGAAAAATAACCGATAATGCTTTGTATTTAACAGGAATTTAATAAGCTTTGATTAACAGTATTTACACTACTATTTATACTATTACAAGCTTTGCGCTACTTACGTATGCTAAGCTTTCGTCATTATCTGTGTCTGTGTACAATTTGGGTTATAATATAGCCCACATCAACGGTGCCTTATTACCCGTGGTGTAAGAGCCAGAGTCATGGATTCAAACATTCTAAAACCCTGTGCGATGTTTAAGTACTGAGGGTAGATATGACTCATGACACCAAGAAGACCTCCACCCTCCAAGAATGAATACAATATTGCCAACAATTCTTTAAATTATGAAGAGCAAGTTCCTACCGGTTGTCCCAAAAAGTACCCCTGTTTGAAAAATCACAAAAATTCGATTTCAACGCCAATCTTCAAATTTCTTGTTTTAGCAAGTAGATCAAGGGCCAAATTATTTTCCCAGGTATAGCTGATNAAAATTTGGTCGCGATTTTAGGCCTGTTTTGAAAATTTTTTAATGGGGCTTTCTCGAGAAAATCCCTCCTAATTTCAGCACGGAGTGGCCAATTTCAGTCAAGTAAATTTTATAATCGATTTAAACATGTCCACCATTAAATGAAATATTTGCCAATATTATCATCTTGATATCCAGGGGGCAGTGGCCTTTCAAACGGGGACTGTTTTTTCACCTTTCCGCGTGCACAAAGAGACAGTTAGCCGCACATTTTTTGGGCATCTTTTGCGGCTTCGTTGTTTTGATCAACGTTGTATGCTGTATTGAATATTGCTTTAATGAAAGAAAAATAAGTTACCTGCACCAATGTTTTCTTCTCTGTCCAAGGCAACCATAGCAGAAGACTCATTGAGAAATGAAGTGTATACACCACCTAAAATGGTCAACAACCATATTAAGAAATAAGCAATACGACGTAAAACAACAGCAAATATGTTAAAATTTAATGAATATATATATATATATACCGGGTGTCCCACAAAATTATAAGTGTTTGAACAGTTCCTGCGGAGGTGCCTCTTGTTTAAAAATTGTTAGTTGACGTTTATGATATAGATGAGATCTTAACTTGCTATTTGCGACCTCGCATTTCCAAATCGGCTGTGTATTAGCCGAGTAATTCACTTAAACAAGCAAAATTTGTGAGGCAGCCTACAGATGACTACTAAATTGTGTTACTACTATCTATGCGTAATTTGAAAGCGTTTTTGGTGGAACCCAACGAAAAACTTTTTCTGGAATTTTGTTGATAAATTAAAGCGAAATATATTTTTCACTAATTCGATAGCCTAAATCTTTCGTTTTTGTGACTGAATAATCATAACTGAAACGAAACTTGGGTGAGAAAGTTTATTTGGTGGTAGCAGACACTACTTGAGAAAATAGAAAGTTACTATGTCAACTTTTAATAGTATAACTGCATCTTTTCTTGTCATGTTTTCTGATAATATCGTAATTTAATTGATCAACAAACTTTTAAGAATAGAAAATTTAATGGTTAAGCTGTCTCAAGAATATTGTCAAATTACGCATAGGTAGATATAGTCGCCTCAATTCAATAGCCATCTGTCTTAGGCTGGTTCAGAAATTTTGCGTGTTTAAGTGAATTACTCGGCTAATATACGGCCAATTTGGACATGCGAGGTCGCAAATTGTAAGTTAAGATCTCATCTATATTATGGAGTTCAAATAAAAAAATTTGAAATGAAACTCCTCCGCAGGAACTGTTCAAACACTAATATACTTTTTTTGGGACACCCGGTGTATATATATATATCTAAGAACCCAAATTATTTAACCATCCACGATCTATCTTGTATGAAACTTTCATCGCCAATAAAAAGAACATTAGCTAATTTAGACCCGAGATTTTAACTCGGTAGGAATTAGTCATTTCTTTCTCAAGTCTTGAGCAATTTGATGAAAATAACAAGCCCTAAAAATTAGATATAACTATTGATCAGATTTTCTAAGATTTGAGCCTCACTGTAATCACAATAAATATTTATTGCCTAAATATATTGTTGCTTAAAGATTTTGATGTTCAGATAAAAGAAAAGTTTGTACCATAATACATTCGAGAATATTTTCAGGCATTCCAACCCAAGTTTGCACAGTCTTGAGCACAGGGAAACAAATATTGATAACTTTTCCAATTTTTCCCTCTTTGTAAATTTTTGTGGTTGCGGTGGAATTTTGAGCGGGAAATGCGAAGGAGGTAAAATGCGAAGAAAAAAGGAAGAATATCCACCGCAAACACCCCAACCGTAGCAATTTAAAAAGAAGCGAAAATTGGAAAAAAATAAATACTGATTTCCTTATAGTCTTGATCGTGAAAACTTTGCAAATTTGATCAAGAGTTTGGATCTGTTTTGGAAGAATTTGTGGTGACATGGACCTATAAAAAATCTTCCAAAATTTATCATCTTGAATTTGTAGTTATCTGAAAATGTCTACCATCCTAAATTTTAAGATGCACAAAATAAGTAAGTTATTGGGAAAAGGGCTATCCATAGGGAGTTTGCCTATCAAGAAAACTCCCTCTAAAATACATAATCATTCAATATTCTGTCAGAAAACATCCCAATATGGCCTTAAAAATAGACCTAAAAGTCACAAGAAAAACGTCTCGAAATTGTTTGTTTCAAAAAGTTTTGTCTTTTTCTCGCCCAAAAATTATCAGTTCGTTAGAATCTGGTCACCGCACCGGTTTAAAAATTACGAACTCAAGGACGAGATTCAGTTCTCCAAAATCACAAAGCGATTGCCATTAAAAAGAATAGATTTCACACCTCCGGGCGCACTCAATCAAATCAAAGTAAACAAAGAACGCAAAACATCATGGTTGGCTGCGCAGAAGGTGGGAAATCTATTCTTCAGAAAGGCAAATCGCGCTGTCATGTGAGAGAACGGAATCTTTTGTGTCACAAAACTCACCCTTGCTACAAACTCACATTTCTGACTCAGTCAATAAAAAAGTAAAAGTTACATACCAAATTCTTCAAAGAGCTTGTTGATATCAGGATATCTCCAGCTGGGAGGCAAGCTAATGTGAAAGACATTTCTCCTTTCTGGGATCACTGAAAACACAAGTGGAAACAAAAGTTAGCTGAATGTTAAGATGAATGAACGTTCACAATTTGACAACGGAAAAAATGTGACGGCACCAAAATTAGCTAGTGCTCGCGCGATACCGGCACAATTTGAAAACGGCAAAACATGTGATAGTACCAAACTCTTAGAAATCTCTAAGACAACGAGGCTGGATTCTGACGCCAAAGAAATTTATCTGGGCTCTGGGCCTAACAAATAAATCAGCGACGAATAATTACCGTATCAATAAATCGCATCATAGACCTATAAACTATTCCTGCTGAAGGCTCCTCATTTCTACAACTAACAACAACAATAATACGCCTAAAAAACAAACGTGACGCTGTCAATCTAGGGTTCAAACTGTCCATCAATTTTTCATTGTTTTAAAATTGTAGCGTCAATCATACGAATAGTTCCATAGCGAGTGAGTCAGATAAGGTATCAGATATTTGAGAAATGATAACTGAAACAGTTTTTAGGCGATCTAAGACCTGTAAGAAATCTCAAGCCCAGGAGGTTTCAACTTACATTGCTCTTTCGGGTGGGGGCTGGTTTGCGGTATTTGGCGGTGGGATGGCGGTTCTGTGGCCGGGGGGCATTTCTGGTCTGTGGAATTTTTCGGAGTTCTTTGTAGAACTGACGATTAGCGACCTCCTATTTATGCTTAGTATCTAAGTTTTGATTAGGATTTGATTCTGTCAAGTAAGCTCTTTGTAAACTATGTCATCAGCCGTTGGCAACTCAGATTTCAACAAACTTAGCACAGGTTTTACCAGTGCATACTTTTTCACATCAATTCATCTACCCTAAATTGGTGCATGCTAGTGCCCGTCACAATAGGATGGTGCCATGGTACACAGAGTGCTTAAATTTTTTTTCTGAGATCATTGTTAAAGATTTTGTTAAGTGCCGTTCATAGCCAGAACCAGATGACGTCATGTCTATTTCTGCTATGGATGGACAGAATATTGCATTTTGTTGTTGTTGTTATTCTAGTTTTTAACAGTGATATAAAAATAAAAAATACTTACATTGAGATTATATTTTGACACTTTTAGAACTTTTTCCCTTATAAATTCACAAGAAAAGATCCTTACACAGAGTTCAAAATGAAAAGAAACATTGATTTCAATTTTGAAGTTTTCAGTGCTTTTGTGATGTCATGCTGTCCAAGAGAATATCTGCTTGAGAAATATGACATCAAGTGCCACCCGCTAAACTATAGTCGTCGTGCCGTGCATTCGGCCACGAGGAGGGGGCTCTGTGCCAAATTTTGGAAAGGGGTGTTCCACCAGTATTTCTAAATGGTAACTTTGGCTAGACCAGATTTGGCAAAAATGATGCCCTTGGCTAGACTAATTTCTAGCTCAAAGGTGACAAAATGACAATTTCTGGGCAAAAGATGCCATAATTTGTTTTCATTTTCTAGACCAAAATCGCAAAAAATGTGACCTTCTCTAAACGAGAAGTCACCAAACTTAATCACCAAATTTTGCCTCTCCTAGACCAAACTGTCAAAACAGTATACCTTTGGCTAAACTAGAACCTTGAAAGTATACCCTTAAATGCAGCTCATTATGGAACAACTCCCCCCCCCCCCTCGTGGATTCGGTCAACACAGAATTATTTAGATGAAACTCACCATCAGGACCATCCATATTGATGTACAACAAATCATTAATCCTCATCACGTAGATCCTGTGGAAGAAGAAAAGGGAGACTATAATGTTGTTTAGAACCTCGTTTGCATGTGCACGATGAAACTCAGCGGCGTCAAATACAGAATTACAAAAGCTATTAAAGCCTGTCTCACATTAGATGTCAGGTGAGATTTGCGAAAGCTCAAAATTACTCATGCAAATCTTTGACTGCTTTGACTGCTTTTATTCGCAGACATTTTCGCCTGACATCTAATGTGAGACAGACGTTCGTTTTGTTACGGGGAAGCATTTCGAGCTACGTGTTGCTCAAATTCTTTTTTGTCCGGGGGGAGGGGTACGACTTGCAGTTGGAAGGGGAGCTTCCGTCTTTGATATGTTTACAAGACTTCGTTAATTAAGGACCCCCGTTTACAGAAGTTTCGCAGCAAACCCAACCTTAGACTTGCTCTAAGTCTATTTCCTGAAGTCCGTCTTATCGATCCCTTTCCCATAGTTCCCGGATCCGCGATTTCAACATTTCGTAAAGGAACATGACGGATCTGGAACTATGGGGCAGGGATCGGTCAGACGGACTTCAGGAAATGGACTTGGGGCAAGTCTAACCCAACATTCATAAGCACTAAAGTAACCGTGCACTAAAGATGTTATGCACCAACATTCATAAGCACTGAAGTAACCGTGCACTAAAGATGTTATGCACCAACATTCATAAGCACTGAAGTAACCGTGCACTAAAGATGTTATGCACCAACATTCATAAGCACTGAAGTAACCGTGCACTAAAGATGTTATGCACCAACATTCATAAGCACTGAAGTAACCGTGCACTAAAGATGTTATGCACCAACATTCATAAGCACTGAAGTAACCGTGCACTAAAGATGTTATGCACCAACATTCATAAGCACTGAAGTAACCGTGCACTAAANCCAACATTCATAAGCAATGAAGCAACCGTGCACTAGATGTTATGCACCAACATTCATAAGCACTGAAGTAACCGTGCACTAAAGATGTTATGCACCAACATTCATAAGCACTGAAGTAACCGTGCACTAAAGATGTTATGCACCAACATTCATAAGCACTGAAGTAACCGTGCACTAAAGATGTTATGCACCAACATTCATAAGCACTGAAGTAACCGTGCACTAAAGATGTTATGCACCAACATTCATAAGCACTAAAGTAACCGTGCACTAAAGATGCCATGTACCCCTCGGGCTTTAAAGCATACATCATAAATACCTGTTTAAAAACGCATGAAGCAAATCTGCATCTTGATCAATTGGTTTTCGTTCATCCGTAGGGTGTTGCATTTTACCTTGTAGAAAATAAATCAAGAAAACTGTAATCAAACAAGCAATTTACAGAACAAGGGCAGCGTAGGAAACTGGCCCTCGGAACCAGGTTGACTTGCCAGTACAAAGCGATTAGCAATAGACAATAACGCTAAAGATGGCGGCCGTGCAAAGCATGCTGGTAAAAAGCTCCTTGACGACCACCTAACAACATAAAAATTCTGGTCTGCCGTTTCGAATAGCTAGCTGTGGTAAAGTTCCGAACAAGGAATCAACGTTTCAAACGCTAATCTTAAATTCGAATCAAAACTCTATTTTTTGCTTTGGAAAGGTTTCCTTTCGAACCATGTTGCATTCGAATTAAAGGTCGATTCGAATTCAAACTAGCTAGTCGAAACGGCAGACCGACAGTTTTACGTAGTTAGGTGGTCGTCAGGGAGCCTTTTACCAGCATGCTTTGCAACAAAACACAACGGAGTCTTTTAAGCCGCCATCTTTAGCGTTATCGTCTATTGCAAGGTGAAGGTGAAGTTGCGGCTTTTAGCACCAAGCGCTGGCATCGCAGAAGAAGAGAAGACCTAATTGAATCCGCGAACCCTTGTCGTGACTCTCAAGTGGTGGGGCTCATAATGGGCTCGAAATGGTCCGTTTGACTGCTCTGGCTGCAAAGTCAAAGGATTACACCACTGTGCCGCAACGACTTCGAGGGGAGGGATTTTTACGACTTACTAGTCGAGCCAAGAATAAGCATACCGCAAAAGATGTTCTGAAGCCTTGGTAGCTAACTCAGTCGTTGTGCATGCAAAAAGGGTCAAAAGAGGAGATAAGGGTATCAATCGAACGAAGAAGGATATATCTAAACATCCGCTGCCTCACCTCTATTTATCTAATTCAGAACCTGAGCAGTACAGTAAATCCCCGCGTATAAGAACCTACTTTTTTCAGGGCCAGGCTGAATTAGGTTCTTATTTGAAAGGTACTTAGATTAACTTCAGGGTATAAAGGTTCTTATTCAAAAGGTCCCTTATGAAAACCTTTTAAGAGTCATCAACAAGAGATTTTCAACCCTATTATTTGCATTTGGCAATGTTATTAATGACCTAATAACTAATTCTTGGCTTAGAATCTTGACAGAAATGTTTGCCATTATTAAAAAGGAGGGGAGGAGGTTCAGACTTTAACAGCTGACAGGGACAAACATCAATTTAATAAGGACCGTAACAAAATCAGTTTTATTACCCTTGTAATAAGAACATTCTTTTGTTATCAAGCTGAAACAGGTTCTTAATTACAAGGTGCATAATTTAGGAAAAACAGCCTGCAGGTTCTTATTTTTGTAGGTTCTTATACACGGGGATTTACTGTAGCCGAAGCAACTCTTGAATATTTTTGTGTTCATTCAAACATTTAATGATCAGCTTCTGAATTAGATAAATAAAATTTATGTGGAAGATGCTTAGATCTATCCTTCTTCCTTCGAAGTCAAGAAGATTTTCCAATTGTGGTAGCCCACTTATGATTAATATTATTTCACTGTGTCAGCTAATGCCGAATTGATTATATATACGTATGCATGGCTCTGATGAAGGCTTAACGCCGAAACACGAAAAAACAGAAAAATGGCTTCTGTCGTGGTGTGAGACCAGAGATCTGAATGACTTCAGATTTCTCCGACATTTCATTGCGCTTAAGTGGCGCAGTGGATTGTCGGAGGAACTTTTGGCATGAAGATCCCGGGTTCGATCCCAGGCAGGGACACATTTTAAATTTTCCAATTGTGGTAGCCCACTTATGATTAATAATACTTCTTCCTTCGATATATACTTATTTCTTTTCATAATGGCCCCTTTTCGCTTGCATAACTTATCAGTTAGCTACCTACGTTTCAGGGCATCTTTTGCGGTCTTCTATGCTTACTCTCTTGGCTTGACTGATTAGCCGTCGAAATTACCAATTTTAGCAATCACTAATCGCTTTGTAATGGCGTGCCTATCAAAAGCAATGGATGCTGTTGTTACAAAAACTGCCTCTTCTTACGTATGGTCACGAAGAGAACAAATGATTGAGCCTTATCATAAAATTATGGGTTGCTATAAGCATTGCTTTAAGGAGAAACTGATGTCGCCTTGATAGGTCGTTTCATGTTATGAACAAGCGCTCCCTCCTGTGATCAGTGCCTGACGAAAATGTTTCAACTGCAATATACTTACAAAGATGATCAGCCATTCTTGCAAAGCAGACACCAGTGCAATAAGCATCATAACCAGCCTCGTGGAATTTATCTGGACTATTTTCATACTGTTTGAAACCATCTGCGAACCCTGAAATTTGAAGACTTATCACATGAATCCTGCCTGTG
>REGM01000145.1:711381-729568 GCA_004194415.1 Aurelia aurita | reverse complement strand
AATGGAGGAGAATAGAGCGAAAAAGATGATATGATGTTTGTGTATAACCAGGAATAAACCAGAGTTTCAATCGCAGTTTTCAAAGTACAAAAGGTAAGAGATTTAACATCAATTCGCGTGTGAAGACAGCACAAGCTTCAAATACAAGTGAAGACAGAATAGACTTCAAATCTTTAAAGGGAGTACAAAGACCAGCAGCCTTTGCCATCGTTTGTTTTTGTTTTTGTGAATTTCGTACAGTCAGTTATTCTGGAAGCTATGCAGAGCAAGCCGCCGACTGTGCGCAAAGCATGCTGGTCTTTGTACTCCCTTTAAGGTAACGTGAAGGTAACTCTGCTTTCCGCTCTGATGCTAAACCATTGAAATACTAAACCATTTCATTCATGCTTGCCAACGCTTCGCCAATTCTTTCGCATTTGCCTATCGATAATCGATTGACCAGTTTTTCTAGTGCTTGTTGTCGAGTAGGCTACCAAACTTTAAAATTTTATTGCGGGAAATCTAGACAAGCTTTTGCCTTCAAATTTGGCATGTGTCTCTGTGAACATGTAGTGTCCGTGGCATAAAAGTTTGATTAAATTCTTTAGATTAGCGGAGTTGATAATTAAGTTCTTCTGAAACCTATAAAATATTTTAAAATTACCAGTCTCAAAAGCTGCGCAAGCAAACGATTGCGTTTAATATATCTTTCGATTGCCAAGAATATGGGTAATACCATGCTTTTTACAGAATTTCGATAGACCGATTGGTTCCGGAGTAATTATTAAATTTCTGGAGTGGAGGATTTCTGAAAACCAGCTTTCCGTGCTCATCAGAGAGGAAAGCAGAGTTACCTTAAATGGCTATAACATCTTTATTTGGTTTGAATGGCTTGAAGGGAACATTAGGTATTTTACCGTAATTCTACCGAGATCTTTTTGATGTCTTGATTATTTTCAAAATCACAGCGTTTTTATATTTCAACTCGTGTAAGGTTATGACGTTTTCAAATTTCTAAATCGTATACCAGAAGAGCGACATAATTCTATTTACCACTCTATTGTAGACCTTCATAAACTAAGATTTCCAGATACTGTTACTAGCAACGACCATTTTTATGCACTCAAAAATGAGGAAAATGTTTACATGTGAAGTTTCAGAAACAGCTATTTTTGACTCTGCTTTTCTACTGACTAAATTTAACAAAAGTAGAATTTTTCAAATTTCGCTGATATTTCAGACCTTTTTGATTATAATTTTGCTCATAGGCATCATGGTGGCAAACAAAGACTTGATGCAAGCTGGCATGGCATTATCAATTGCGGTGATCATCACAAATATCATAAAATTAGCCATCATTATTCACAGAATCAAAAAAACAAGACCATACGAGATGCTACTTCTCATTCTTTCAGTATCGGACACATTCCTAGGGATATCCCTATTTGCCTTTACGTTCAACGAGTTATCGGACAATGAAATGAAACTGTCAATCAGGCTTCTCGTCTTTTCTGGATTCGGGAATTCTGCACAAATATCGGTCATCACCATGCTCCTGATAAGCGTAGACCGCCTGATTGCAGTGCGCATGCCGTTCCGATACGCTTCATTGGTCACACGCGGGAGGTTGCTCAAAGCTGAGGGACTTCTGTGGGCACTCATACTTCTCTCGACATGGCTACCGGCCACTCTTCACGCAGCAAAGCTTGTTTCGATTAACATGCGGGCGCTGTCTATCTTCAGTGGAATTTTCTTAATAACTCTCCAGTGCTGTTTCGTTCTTCTATATGGCCTGGTTATGTATGGAATCATTCAAAACAAATTGAGGCTGCGCAGAGCCGATGCACAGGAGCAGCATGTATGGAGATTTTCTGACGCGGAGAAGATTGCATTTAACACGTGCGCCATGACAGTGGCTGCTTACGTAATCTGTTCAACTCCATTTGCGATAGCTGTATTACAAGCCAAAGGATCTTTCACCGAGTTAACTTCCTGGCAAGAGATCGTATGTTTTGCAAATTCATTGAATAATCCTCTTATCTATTTCATTAAAGTATTGATGGCAAGTAAGATTGTATGCTACAGATCAAATGCCAGACCACGAACAGAAAACCTTGACTTAACTGTACAAGCATAGTCTGCATTTTTATGGGTGCTGTATTCACAGTTCAAATGCCGGATCACGGACAGAAAACTTGATCTAACTATCCAAGCATAGTCTGCATTTTTATGGGTACTATATTCACAGTTCAAATGCCGGACCACGGACAGAAAACTTTATCTAACTGTCCAAGCATAGTCTGCATTTTTATGGGTACTGCATTCACAGTTCAAATGCCGGATAAAGAAAAGAAAGCATTGATCTAACTTTAGAAGTTTAGGCCGCATTTGTTGTAGGTAATGTCAACATGAGCAGATAATGTAACAATAACGTCCGTTCCTTTTGACTGCAATGCCAGTACAAAGCGATTAGTGATCGCAAAGAAAGGAACTTTCTACGGCTGATTAGTCAAGTCGTAAATAAAACAAAGCAAGCCAATAAAAATAGCCAAAGACCTGGATGGCTAACTTGCTTGCTGTTCTTTCGAAAAGGGATTGTTAAGGAAGATGTAGTTGATTTTGAGAGATTTTGAGACTTTGAAGTGATTTCGTGGCAGGACGTTGGTGTACGAAAACTCCCGTCAAAAAATGACATAAAACTTGCGGGAGTTTTGGTACACCACCGTCCTGCCAGAAAATCACTTCAAAGCCTGGTTTAAAGAGCTTGAACAGAGGAAACAAACTGTTAATACAAAGAATGATGTTTCCCTGACCTACTAATCATAAATTGCATACATTTCAAGCAATAATCTTCGTCTGTGCAAACAAAATAAATCAATTTGACTGATGCGTACGGATTCGCTCTGCCTAAAGTGTGCCCACTTTTTCATAGTAATGTTATGAGTCCCTATTGACCGAAAAGACATCAACAAATCAAAGAACGCAAGGAAACAAGGGACGAAGGGTCATAAGTCTAGTTTGAAACCGGGTGGTCCAAGAAAAGTAGCCCCTAATATTGAAAATAATTTCTGGAAAACTCTTTGTAAATAAAAGATTTTGATGAAATTCATAATGCATCAAGCACGACATCAAATACAACTGTTGAGTAAGCTTCAGTAAATCAACAGCTGTATTCACTGATCGATGGGATTTTCAAACAATAAGTTCGCCGAAACCACTGTAACAAATTTACTTGAATCAATAGTCCCAGGTGGCCAAAGAAGCTATCTGGCATCACATATTTTTTCTTAAAAAACCTACAATGACTTGTATTCACTTTAAGTAGCAATTTTCTGAAAACAATTATTACTACAACACGAAATGCTGCTATAGAATGGGAGTCATTGGAAAATGTTGACAGAAAATGTTGCCAATGTTTTGGTATCCTACCAACAACTTTCATTCAACTACAAACATCATATACTGTACAAAATTCTTGTCTAACCAAAAAGAATTAGGAATAATGTTATTTCCAAAAAAAACGAATCAAATGAAATTGTTGCTAAACTCAAAGAAATTGTTCGCCAAGCAAGATTTTTTTTTATATATCACTAAAATTTAAAACATTAAAAAACAAAACTCAAATTTAATTATTGTTGAGGTGGAGGCAAAAAACATATCGTTATCGAGTCGCCTCCACACCCAACATCACAAATATACCATCACTTTAAATTGAAATAAACTTTACACTACACTAAGAAAAGACCAAAGCCGAATTTGCCATTGAGGCGATCTTTCAATGTGGCGCACTCGGCAAAGTCAGATTAATCCAACCAAGCAAGATCTCCAATGTTCATTATGCAGGGTAATTGGTAAAACGAAATTGAAAAAAGTCATGATTCTAATTAAAACCTTATAAATAGAGCTGATTGTGATTCAAAGAACGACAACTATTAATTAAACTATTAATCAACTACAACCATATGTGCTTCACTTTTGAGAAGGAAAAGTTGATTTTTGAATGCATGCATTTGCATAACACGATTTCAATTAACTCGGCGTTTGACTGTCTGAAGATTTCGCCTGCTGCAGCACAAGAAAGGGCAAATGGAGGAGAATAGAACGAAGAAGATGATATGATATTTATGTATAACCAGGAATAAACCAGAGTTTCAATCGCAGTTTTCAAAGTACAAAAGGTAAGAGATTTAACAGCAATTCGCGTGCAAAGACAGCACAAGCTTCAAATACACGTGAAGACAGAATAGACTCCAAATCTTTAACCCTATTTCACATGGAGGGGGGGGCATTTTTCTCCCCCCCCAACCAAACTTTGCTACATTGCACCTAAACAACACTAGATATGACAACCAAACCTTTGTGGCTTTTAATGAAATTTAGTTGCCAATTACAATTTCAATATTTCATTGAAATAAAATCGGTCAGGTGACCACAATAGCACCATATTTGGAGAGTGGTCAACAAAAAAAAGCTTGAAACATCCATAACTTCTTTGTTTCTTGTCTGAATTACTTGAAACATGTATCATTCGATTGATCATGATGCCAGCTTTCATTTGATATATAACGTTTTATTATTTGGTGACATCAGCGAAATTTAATATCTATGACGTCATTTACATTTATGACGTCATTTTTCGAATAAATAAGTAATTGAATTGAAATTTTTGTAGCACATTAGTCTTATCTTGCTTGTGTTATGCATATTGAGTTGATATGGGTTGGAAAAAGAAATAATTCTATGAAAAAACTGCAGTGATGGTCCTTCCGGAGAACAGAGAGCTAATTAGGTGCTAATTGATCTATAAATAGATGCTTAAAATTGCTTCAAGGTATATATTTGATTCTACTGTGTGTTTTCTATCATTTAAGACCATTTGCATTCAAATCGGTTGAGTAATTATTTAAATAGAATTTTTCTTGTGAAGAAGCTGCCAATTTTCCATTGTTTTTGGTCGCCTAGTGACTAATCACGTGACTAATTAATTACTATTGTTATAATGGAAAAACCCATTGTTCAAAGAACAATTGAGGCAAGTCTTATTGTTATATCCTGTGTATTCTCAGAGAAAAAGAGGGGGCGAAATATGCCCCCCATGCCAAAATGTCATAAAAATACCCCATGTGAAATAGGGTTAAGGTAACGTTGAGGTAACTCTGCTTTCCGCTCTGATGCTAAACCAATTCATTCATGCTTGCAAGCGTTTCACCGATTCTTTCGCATTTGCCTATCGATAATCGATTGACCAGTCTTTATAGTGTTTGTTGTCGAGTAGGCTACCAAACTTTAAAATTTTATTGCGGAAAATCTAGCCAAGCTTTTCCCTTCAAATTTGGCATGTGTCTCCGTGAACATGTAGTGTCCGTGGTATGAAAGTTTGATTAAATTCTTTAGATTAGCGGTGTGGATAATTAAGTTCTTCTGAAACCTACAAAATACTTTAAAATTACCAGTCTCAAAAGCTGTGAAAGCAAACGATTGCGTTTAATATATCTTTCGATTGCCAAGAATATGGGTAATACTATCTATGCTTTTTACAGAATTTCGATAGACCGATTGGTTCCGGAGTAATTACTAAATTTCTGGAGTGGAGGATTTCTGAAAACCGGCTTTCCGTGCTCATCAGAGCAGACAGCAGAGTTACCTTAAATGGCTATAACATCTTTCTTTGGTTTGAATGGCTTGAAGGGAACATTAGGTATTTTACCGTAATTCTACCGAGATCTTTTTGATGTCTTGATTATTTTCAAATTACAGCGTTTTTATATTTCAACTCATGCAAGGTTATGACGTTTTCAAATTTTTAAGTCATATACCAGAAGAGCGACATAATTTTACTTACCACTCTATTGTAGACCTTCATAAACTATGATTTCCACCTACTTTTACTAGCAACGACCATTTTTATGCACTTAAAAGTGAGGAAAATGTTTATATGTGAAGTTTTAGGAACAGCTATTTTGGACTCTGCTTTTCTACTGACTAAATTTAACAACAGTAGAATTTTTCAAATTTCGCTGATATTTCAGACCTTTTGACTAATCCAGTATTACTAATACTGATTATAATTTTGCTCATAGGCATCATGGTGGCAAACAAAGACTTCATGCAAGCTGGCATGGCATTATCAATTGCTGTGATCATCACAAACATCATAAAACTAGCCATCATTATTCACAGAATAAAAAAAACAAGACCATACGAGATGCTACTTCTTATTCTTTCAGTATCGGACACATTCGTAGGAATATCCCTATTTGCCTTTACGTTCAACGAGTTATCGGACAATGAAATGAAACTGTCAATCAGGCTTCTCGTCTTGGCTGGATTCGGGATTTCTGTACAAATATCTGTCATCACTATGCTCCTGATAAGCGTAGACCGCCTGATTGCAGTGCGCATGCCATTCCGATACGCTTCATTGGTCACACGCGGGAGTTTGCTTAAAGCTGAGGGACTTGTGTGGGCACTCATACTTCTCCCGTCATGGCTACCGTTCACTCTTCACGAAGCAAAGCTTGTTTCGATTAACATACGGGCGCTGTTTATTTTCAGTGGAATTTTCTTAATAACTCTCCAGTGCTGTTTCGTTCTTCTATATGGCCTGGTTATATATGGAATCATTCAAAACAAATTGAGGCTGCACAGAGCCGATGCACAGGAGCAGCATGTATGGAGATTTTCTGACGCGGAGAAGATTGCATTCAACACGTGCGCGATGACAGTGGCTGCTTACGTAATCTGTTCAACTCCAATTGCGATAGCTATACTACAAGCAAATGAATCTTTTACCGAGTTGAATTCCTGGCAACATATCTTATTTTTTGCAAATTCACTAAATAATCCTCTTATATATTTCATTAAAGTATTGATGGCAAGTAAGATTGTGTGCAATAGATCAAATGCCAGACCACGAACAGAAAACCTCGACTTAACTGTACAAGCTTAGGCCACACTTTTTATGGGGACCGTATTCACAGATCAATTACCGAACCAAGAACAGAAAACCTTTATCTAACTGTCCAAGCATAGTCTACATTTTTTATGGGTACTGTATTCACAGTTCAAATGCCGGACCAAGAACGGAAAACCTTTATCTAACTGTCCAAGCATAGTCTGCATTTTTTATGGGTACTGTATTCACAGTTCAAATGCCGGACCACGAACAGAAAACCTTTATCTAACTGTCCAAGCATAGTCTGCATTTTTTATGGGTACTGTATTCACAGTTCAAATGCCGGACCACGAACAGAAAACCTTTATCTAACTGTCCAAGCATAGTCTGCATTTTTTATGGGTACTGTATTCACAGTTCAAATGCCGGACCACGAACAGAAAACCTTTATCTAACTGTCCAAGCATAGTCTGCATTTTTTATGGGTACTGTATTCACAGTTCAAATGCCGGACCACGAACAGAAAACCTTTATCTAACTGTCCAAGCATAGTCTGCATTTTTTATGGGTACTGTATTCACAGTTCAAATGCCGGACCACGAACAGAAAACCTTTATCTAACTGTCCAAGCATAGTCTGCATTTTTTATGGGTACTGTATTCACAGTTCAAATGCCGGACCACGAACAGAAANTAGTTTGCATTTTTTATGGGTACTGTATTCACAGTTCACATGCCGGACCACGAACAGATAACCTTTATCTAACTGACCAAGCATAGTCTGCATTTTTATGGGTCCTGTATTCACAGTTCAAATGCCGGACCACGAACAGAAAACCTTTATCTAACTGTCCAAGCGTAGTCTGCATTTTTTATGGGTCCTGTATTCACAGTTCAAATGCCGGACAAAGAAAAGAAAGCATTGATCTAACTTTAGAAGTTTAGGCCGCATTTGTTGTAGGTAACGTCAACATGAGCAGATAATGTAACAATAACATCCATTCCTTTTGACTGCAATGCTAGTACAAAGCGATTAGTGATCGCAAACAAAGGAATTTTCTACGGCTGATTAGTCAAGTTGTAAATAGAACAAAGCAAGCTAATAAAAGGAAGATGTAGTTGTATATTGAAGGAAGAACGATAGATCTAAACTTAGGTGTGCCACAAGGTTCAGTCTTAGGGCCCCTTCTTTTTAATATTTGTACCAATGATATATATCTTTACAACTTTAAATTAAAGAATTTATTATTATTATTATTATTATTATTATTGCTATTATTATCATTATACGCCGGGCAACTTATTTAATCAAAACACGTAATGCTAAGCTTCAGGCACACATAAACGGTAGATGAATTTTTCCTTGGGACAATAGATTAATTATAATAACATATCGAGAATTCGCTCTGACTTCAGACTTCCATTTTTGCTTTGCATGATTTTATTGACACAGTCTCATACTTCTTTGAGAAGTATGCTGCCGATTATTTAATATTTGTTATCAATTAGTATAAATTTTGCAACCCTAATTAAAACAAGGACTGATTAAAATCGCCATAAAGCCCTGGAAAAACAAGCAACTTGCTTGAAGATCATTGAGATTAAAGAGAATGTGCGATGGTAAATAGGCTTGCCTATAAATAGAACAAAGAAAACACTTAGACACATCATTGTTTCTTTGGCTATCCATTGTTCATGGCACGTGTGCAACTTCGATTTGAATGGGATATTTTTAGATTATTTTGCTCTTTGCAAAATCGTTTGCCACTCTTGGGGGTGCAAAGGAGAAGGCTAGCAAGGCCACAGTCAGAAGGAGAAAATCTTGGAGCGTGTTTGGTTGGTAATTCCAAAGCTCTGAAATTCTGAAAATAGCAGATTTCGTAGAGACGGAAAAATATTTCCCAATCAAACATAAAAATCTTTAAAACAGCAGGTTCTGGATTACCCATTGCCAAACGAGAGTTCGAACACAGTATTCGACATATCGAAAAAAAATACAATACAGACTAACGGCTTCGATTCTATAGACCAATACTGTGTTCGATTCGAACTCTCTCACTTTTAGAATTTTCTTTTGGGATTTTTCTCTCCGCAGTCTGCCAGCCGTCTGTCTGTTAGAGCAGAAGGTTCAGAAGGCCTTCCAAACCTATCAAACCTACCTTTATGAGAATTTTGGAGTCAATCAAACACAGATTCCGAGTCTACCAAGTCTACCGTTTTCAGAAATGGTACTAATCAATCAATCAATCAATCAATCAATCAATCAACCAAACACACCCTTACATTATTTCAGCGATCGATATGACGCAAAGAGTTTCTCATTCGTTCAGCTCAAAAATGCATTCCAGATCTTATCAAGGTCTCAAACTGTTGAAGGGGAAGAGCAGGGATGTCTGGGAGGATATAAATTGTACTGAAATTACAAAATACCTGTCTTCAATAGCTTCAAACGTCAATTTTCGCTTGAATCTGCAAAAGAGAAAATAGTTTTAGTAAAACTTCTGAAATTTCATTACAATCGCGAGTAGAAAATTGCTCGTGTAACCGTAGCTTTAAACTACAACGAAGCACAGGGTGTCCCAAAAAAATACTGCTGTTTGAAAAATCACCAACATTTGCCTACATAGCCGATCTTCAAATTTCCTTTTTTGGCAAGTAGATCAAAGTCCAAATTATTTTCCCAAGTATAGACAGTATAGCTGATCTTGTCTTAGGTTTAAAATTAGCAAATTTAGCTCTTTTTAGGGCTGCCTGGTTTTAAAGCATGCTGCAAAAAGCACTGATGGTTACCAGATTAATTTATTTTTGTAAATTAAGCTTCTAGTTTGGCCTCAAATATCAGAAAGAACGCAAACTATCATTGTAGACTTGAAGGATAATGAAAAATCTCAAAATAATGGCTCTTAGGCAAGCTTTACGATGTTGCTTAAACAGTAAGTATAGCTCAGAATGAGGTTTTACAACCTGCCATTTTATACCCTTTAAGTGATGAAAACAAACATTTTGTCATCTTTAAATATATTTCGATCATTGACAAGAGAGGCAAAAAGAAAATTTTATGATAATTTTGATAATCGAGTTTTGGTGATTTTTTAAACGGGAGTATTTTATTGGGACACCCGGTAGCAAGGAAAATTTTTACATGACAAGATGATCAAAATCTTCTACTTTTAAAGACCAAACATAATACATCAAAAATATAGGAGAAAAGTGGGGAACAGAGAAATGAGTGGTTCTAAAAGAAAGGAAGGGGGAACAAAGAGAATTAAGACAGATACAAACGCTGTAGCTTTTGGAAGATCCAGTGTAGTTTGATCTTGATTTTCGAGAAGTGCTTTCACCTGAGAACTGCAGAAGGGCAAAAAGAACACTTTAAGTTATTCACATTTTAAAACAGCGAAGACTTGCACGTGTCTGATTTTTAGCAAAGTTTAGTAAACAGAATAACGAAAAAATTGCAAAACAACAGACTGAAAAAGCAGCGTGTTTCTAAAAATAGATCACAGTCTTAAGTCTGAATAGACTTTTTACACGAGTCCTTGTTTTCGCTCCATTCCCTTAACCATACCCCGCAATACCCATGCCACTTCAACTAAGTTTTAGCGGAATGACTATGACAATAGATAACAATTCAATTCAATGGAGCAAAACTTAGACTCATATCATCAGTCTAAAGTCTGAACACAAAAAGAACTGTTTGAGTTGAACAGTAAATATGTTAAATTTGAATTGTTGTTGACACTAAAGTGCAATAGACCTTTTAGCTATTCTACAAAAGAGTCTGAATCGAACGATATTTTTATACATTTTGTAAGATTTTCGAATTTGCACAACAAAGATTAAAGCTATAATGCCACTCAATCGAACCTTCCATATAAAAATGTATGCAAATATAGCTCGATCCAGATTCTTTTGCAGAATAGATTAAGGTCTATTTTAAGGTAATTTACAAAGGGAGTGGCCTCTGGTTTTGAAGCAACGTCTGATTTCGACTTTTATGTATCACGACGCGCAATTACTCGTCCGATTTACTCAAACCAGATCTCAAACTGTAAGTTGAAGCATTTCCTATAACATAGTATCAGAAACGAAGTAACTAGAATTACAGCTCCTCGACAGACGCCGTACAACTGGGGTACTAGTGATTTGGGACACCCCGTATATTCAGCAAACGCAAAAATTTATTCGACCCAAACAGTACACATTTTCCCACATGATTTAAAGCTCTCTAAACTTTTCTAAAAACTGACACATAATGATTTAGCGAGTGTGAGAAAATGATAAAACGTTAAAGACTCACCAAATATCTTCGATAAAATCTTTCATAATTTCAGGAACAAAAACAGGTGACTTCAATATTACATCTTCGGTCAACTGTTTTGTTTTTGGCGTCTTTTGCACATCATTTGTAGTGTGGTATTTCTCCATATTCTCCCGCACTTTGGATTCGTCACTTGGCGACATGTAAGACAAACCTTGGAGAAGAACAAAGAAATTTTAAGGCATCGAAACAATTAAAGATGACATCGTTATGGTACACTTAGTTAGTCCCACAACTGATTGAAGATGGGCGTGAAACAGTAAAACTACCGCAACGTCTTTCGTAAAATGTTCCATATCTTCGTAAATATTAATCTTTCTCTCGAATTTACTGTTATACTGCAGCGTCTGTTGTCATTTCTAGATTCTATGCAATTCTTGCTAATACAAAATAATATAACTGCTGTCCGTAATGGTTTACACCAACGGCTAGCGTCAAAAAGTCTCTTTCCAATCTGTAAAGTATCCTTAAGGTTCTCCTCCCTGATAGTTTCCGCTATATGTATGTTCAGAAGGTCTTACAGTTAAAAAGCTTTCAAATGCCTATTGAGGGGAAGGCAGCAGAGACCATGTACCTTTGTAAATCATCTTGTTGAAGTCAAATCCTTGTGATGCCAGAAATTCAAGACTCGAGCTCTGAAAGAAAATCAAACATTTTGCATATCTTTTATGAAAAACTTGGAACAGCCCTTTTGTTTTGCACTAAGAGTTTCATATTTTTGCATGAAAATTACTGCCTCTTCGTACTGAAAGTTTCTTAATATTTTTCCTACTTTTGGCAGCAAGAATTATCATACAGTTTCTACAACTACAACAGATACGTTTCTTGAAATATACAGTAAAAAACATTTGGCAACATAAACTTCATTATTGTGGAGAAATTCATCAATCATCAGGCAGTGATTAAGAAATTCTACTTTCCTGGGTTGTTCAGTTAAAATATACCAAACAAAATTATATATCATTCAAAGCATAATTAAACGCAGAATACCATAAAAATATAATCATTTGATTAAATAGAAGCGAAAATAATCTATTCAGAATTTTCGGTGAAATCGACTACTCTTGTGAAAAAATCTTGAAAATACTAAAGTTTCCAAGTAATTGCAGATATTTATCAAATTGAGTTGGTTAACACGATACTCAAATACTTAAACCATCAGGTTATGACGAAAACGAAAAATAGAGAAATTTTTGTCTTAAAGGTTACAGTAACTTTAAAAATACATAATGCAAAGATACATAAAAATACATAACATAATGTGTAGACTTGAAACTTGAATAGCAAAGAAAATACAATTTACATTTGCTATCTCGACTGCCCGTTATTTCAAAATTCATTATTTTGCATGAGTTTCATTTCGCCTAATGAGAGTTTCTTATGAAATACTGTGCTGCCCGTTATCTCACGGATTTGATTTTTTCAAACAGATTTAAATTTCCCCTGAGAGTTTGAGATAACAGATGTCAACTGTATCTGTTACAAACCTGACACTGAAAGTACACTTCCCTTCCCTTTCTTGCTCGTGGGAAGATGTAGATGTTAAATGGCTTTGTCTCATACCTTAATAAAAGAAAGGTACTAAAGTTTAAAACAAATACAGTGAAGGAACATGGTCTTACACACATTAACATGGTTTTCCTCCCTAAGAATTCTCCAGAATTTCTTAAGAATTCTTGTTGACAAAATTTACAGTCTTTCATATGACTCAAGAATTCTTATCAGATGAAGAATTCTTAAGAATTATTGAGAATTCTTGTCATGTTAATGTGCGCAAAGCCTGTACTGCAGAAAAGACACAGTCTTGACTAGGTCCATTGCATCATGAGAATATTTAGCTGTGATATACACGGTGACTAAAAAAATGTCCCCATGTTTGAAAATTCATCACAGCAAATATGTATACTTATGCTATAATCGTAATAAATGATTTTTCAAATAGCTATAAAAGATTGAAGTATTTTGGTATTTTTTTGGTAATTGTCAACAATATAGTACCTACTCCCTTGGTAAATTTGAAAGATTCAAAAATTTAGTCTTGCAGAACAGCCGGAAAATGACCTACAATGCATGATCAAATGCATATCAAAATAAAAGAAGTGCAACTTGTCAGTTTTACTTGTTTTAATACTCTACTCTACTCTAATTTTTTCAGAGCAACAAATAAAATATTAATTTCAGTTTTAGTTTCACTTTCAGTTTATCATGTTATTGGTTACGCCAATTCTCAAAGCTAAGCCCATGATCACTTGCAAACGAGCTTAGCTTAGAATGTTGTGAAATATTATACCCTGTTCACAGTACAACTTATATTACTTTGTTTGTTTGTTTTTGTTGGCAGTAAAGAAAACAATTCAACTTCTTGGTGGTATAGTTGGATTCTATATACTTGTCTGGAACATCAATTTGCTCATTGGAATAGTCAGCATAGAGGATTCTCTTGATTTAATCCCCTTGCTTCCTTGCTTGTTTTCTGATTTTAAGCTATAGCATGGCAGAGGATATTTAATGTTGCTGGAATCTCAAAGTTTCAAAAGATAATGGATTTTAAAAAGAAATTAGCATAGCAATGTATCTTACAACTTTGATTCTTCATTCCATTTGAATGTACAAATTCCATATTGAATTATGATGTGAGTTGACAGTCCCTAGAAGATATGTATACAGTCAGTAAATTATCAAAAATCATCATCCAAATATACAGGGTATGTTAAAGACCTCATAAGAATTAGCTAAATCATACTCTCGTTGAATGGTGTGGGAATGTAAGGTGAAACTTCCAGATGGCAATATGCATTGAGCAGACTTCTAATGGGAACACAAGATACATTTTATATACAATTAGATGCAATGTTTTCTTGCCTAGGAATTCCTGTTAAAAATCCTTGCAGTCTTTCATATATACATCTCAAGAGTTCTTATTTGCATTTGGAGAATTCTTAAGAATTCCTTGAGAATGTTTGATGTTAATCACAAGGTGCATCAACTGTTGGATCTCTGTCATGTTTATTAAATATACAAATATACAAATATACTTAAAACTTATGCATTTCTGTTTATTTTATATATTACATACCTTCTTTTGTCTGGTATATCTTTCTGCTGGTGTATCATATAACACTTTTGCTGGCAAACCACACCCAAGTCCTGCAGACATACAAAACAAAGCCAGTCGCTTACAGTTGTTACCTTCTCTGAAAATTATCAGTTTATCAACAATTAGCATAATGAGGATTGTATTTCATGGGAGTTGTTGTTGACAAGAGTTTGTATCAAATGTTCATCCTCAACAGCTTTTCTGCTGGAAAGGATAGCTCACAAAGGGACTAATAAATGTTACACTTAATGAGTACCTTTCCAAGAAAAGGTCCAGGATAAGATACAATTTGAGGGGTACATATCTTCTGTTATAGAATTTAAAAACTTATTTTTGTGGGATACCACTGTACCTATCACAAGGTTCAGGATGCTGTCAAGGATTCAACCAGGAAAAACTATATTCTAGCAAATTTTGAAGAAATTAATACCTGTAAATTCTGCATCAATTGCAATAAAGTCTGAATCTCCAATAGCTGCTTTTATAAGTGGGAAGGCTTCGCGGAAATCTATAACAATAAATACATACAGTAATATTAGTTGGGATGATTGAGGTTGTCATCAGAAGAGTATGCAACTTTCCAAAAAATTNTTGGAATAGTCAACATAGAGGATTCTCTTGATTTAATCCTCCTGCTTCCTTGCTTGTTTTCTGATTTTAAGCTATAGCATGGCAGAGGATATTTAATGTTGCTGGAATCTCAAAGTTTCAAAAGATAATGGATTTTAAAAAGAAATTAGCATAGCAATGTATCTTACAACTTTGATTCTTCATTCCATTTGAATGTACAAATTCCATATTGAATTATGATGTGACTTGACAGTCCCTAGAAGATATGTACAGTCAGTAAATTACCAAACCATCATCATCCAAATATACAGGGTATGCTAAAGACCTCATAAGAATTAGCTAAATCATACTCTCGTTGAATGGTGTGGGAGGGAAAGGAAAGTGAAATTTCCAGATGGCAATATGCATTGAGCAGACTTCTTAAGGAAACACAAGAGATATGTTATATACAATTAGATGCAATGTTTTCTTGCCTAGGAATTCCTGTTAAAAATCCTTGCAGTCTTTCATACATCTAAAGAGTTCTTATTTGCATTTGGAGAATTCTTAAGAATTCCTTGAGAATTTTTTATGTTAATATTCACAAGGTGCATAAACTGTTGGATCTTCATCATTTGTACTAAATATACAAATATACTTGAAACTTAAGCATTTCTGTTTATTTTATATATTGCGTACCTTCTTTTGTCTGATATATCTTTCTGCTGGTGTATCATATAACACTTTTGCTGGCAAACCACACCCAAGTCCTGCAGACATACAAAACAAAGCCAGTCGCTTACAGTTGTTACCTTCTCTGAAAATTATCAGTTTCAACAATTAGCATAATGGGGATTGTATTTCATGGGAGTTGTTGTTGACAAGAGTTTGTATCAAATGTTCATCCTCAACAGCTTTTCTGCTGGAAAGGATAGCTCACAAAGGGACTAATAAATGTTATACTTAATGAGTACCTTTCCAAGAAAAGGTCCAGGATAAGATACAATTTCAGGGGTGCATATCTTCTGTTATAGAATTTAAAAACCTATTTTTGTGGGATACCATTGTACTTATCACAAGGTTCAGGATGCTGTCAAGGATTCAACCAGGAAAAACTATTATTCTAGCAAATTTTGAAGAAATTAATACCTGTAAATTCTGCATCAATTGCAATAAAGTCTGAATCTCCAATAGCTGCTTCTATAAGTGGGAAGGCTTCGCGGAAATCTATAACAATAAATACATACAGTAATATTGGTTGGGATGATTGAGGTTGTCATCAGAAGAGTATGCAACTGTCCAAAAAATTATGACAATTTTTCAATTAAAACAATTTTTCTACTGGGTGATGACCAAAAATTGTCAAACAATTCCAGAGTGCATTCCATGAGTTTGTCCCGCCACATATTCCCACCAAGAACAAAAGATTCTATTGTTTGCATTGTTTTGTTCTATATTGTTTGTGACTAGGCCTACCTACGCCGCTCTGCCACATTAATATGTGGTGTGGGAGGACATTAGGATGCAAGCTGGAAACAATTCATCAACGCTTGTTATGGACATGAAACTTTTGTTGCTCTATTTTTAGCTTGAAACTTAAAGGCGAGGAACGTAGTAGTCTGTCATTTTTACATCATATTTTCTGTGTGGTCTGCAGGTAAAAGGCAGAGTAGGCCTAGAGTGGTTTCAGGTATTGTGGGACGTCAGGTATTTTGGCACATTATTCAGAAAATGAAGCTCAGGGGCCTGGAGATGAGAAAAAAGCTTGTCAATTTCACTCGATGCAAGTCTTCAAACCTCCTTTTTGCCATAATTTTGTTGATTTTAGGCTGCTGCAGCATTTTGTGTAATCTCCCATATCGCTGATAATGAAGGATTTCAGACGAAGGCGATTTCTTTTCTGGCTGCCACTTTCTTGAGATATCTTACATATTAACCAGTACGCAAACAATAGAAATAGCTTGTTCCGAAATACCCGACAGTGTTCCATAATGCCAAACTCAACCAACCTGGGCTCAATTTTTTGTCTCATTCATTAACAACCAAAGAAAGTAAGTTTCAGAAATAAAAGGTATTGTCTTGATATGAAACATTAGAGCATTCTTAGGCCTAATTGCTAATACCAAGTGTGGCCTAATACGTCTTGAATTAAGCTGACAACTTAATTGTTTTCGTTAAGTGTTCCAGTTAATGCCATAATACCCAAAAGTTTTGGAAACTACTCAGGCCTATTATGTCTTAAATTTCATATTTAAGGCATTAAAATTATGATAAAAAAATTTGCTCCAGCAAACCTGAATGTATGATGATTGCATGTATAAAGCAACAAACTTTTCTATGATACTTATGACACAAAAACCGGCAATTAAATGTGAACTTACTTTCTTTTGTCACCTCCATTTTGTATTTCTTTTTGTTTCTTGGTAATCAAACATGGATTCGAGGTTTGCGCGGCAAAATACAACAACAACAACAACAGTTAGCAACAACAACAGTCTTATGTGCAAGTTACACGAAGTATCGTTCTTTTTTGAGCGGGAAGGATGACTGTAAAGGATGCTGAACTGATGAAGGAAAGATCCTGAGCTGAGACTGAGAGGGCTGTCTCTTGAAGTTGCTGTTCTGTTCTCATGCAGATATCTTAGGTCAGCAAAAGTAAAGAAAGGTAAATATACTGTACTGTGTAATTCCAGCTAGGATGCAGGCTCTCGTTAGAGTTTGTTTGTGAACTTGCTCCTTCGCCATACTGGAAAGTATGGAATTGGTACGCCACATATGTACGCCATAGAAAAACTTTGGTGCGCCAATGGGCGTGAAGGAAAACCTTTCATACTCCACCCACTCCACTAAATGTTTGTTTATATTGATTCACCATATGCCATAATCAATGGGAGAGATAATAGGGCAAGGTAGGAAGACTTACTAAGACGAAGACAAACGGTAATGAAACATATTTTACTTGCTTCAATCAATTGAACTTCTTTGTCTTCTTTGCAACAAAAAACCTTGGCTATAGACTGCCTATTTCTCGTAATATTGCAAAAAATCATACATTTTTGAACCAAGTTACAAACTGAAGACAAACATCATGTCTTAAAATGCTAAAATTTCAATGTAACAAAACTAATAAGTCCATGGCTCAGGCCTGTCCGAACGAAATTCATATTGGGGGGCTGAAAGCAAATGCGAGCGGAGCGAGGAAAATTTGTTGCGACCACACCCTTTAGATCGTTGGAAAACGCCTCTATTATGAAGAAGTTGCCATCTTAAAGGAGCAAAGGATCGCGACTATCGGAAGGCTTTCCCGGGAAATTTTGAAAATAGGACCTCAAAATCACTTAGAAATA
>REGM01000145.1:694920-711331 GCA_004194415.1 Aurelia aurita | reverse complement strand
CCCCCCCCCACTTCTGTGAAAAGATGGTCCTCAAGATTCTTTCAAAAACGAGGAGAAAGTCACTGGGTATAGGTAGGGTGTGTAAGAATTTTTCCAAGAAATGCAGGAAGGTGACCGAGAGAGTCATTCTAAGCCAAAGTAAAAGTTGGTATTTTAGAAAATTTTCCCAGGCGTACTATCACAGACTTTTAAAGGCTTCCATTTCGGGGTCAAGCAAATACTGGATTGCGAGAAGCATTCTAGGACAAAGTATAAGGACTTTGTGCAAACATTTTCCCAAAGATGGTGATTCATAGAAAACTGTTACAAAATTGTCAAAGTTTCCAATGGCATTGGTAAAGATGGGATCGAGAGAAGCGTTCTAAGCCAAAGTAAAGGGCGTGTCCTCAAAAATTTTCCTGGGGGCTTGGCCCCCAGACCCCTTGGTTTGAACCCCCCCCAGTTAATGTGTCCTGGCCACGCCGCTGCATCACAAGTCATCAGACATATAATTGCCATTTGATTTTAAGGGTGAGTAATAGATTTGATACTTGATATGTCGAGAATACTTCATTGCAATTACTGTTGTTTCTACAAACGGGGACTGCCGCACCCTGACACGCCTTTTTCAGATTTTAGTTGTAAATCAGTCAGGTGTGCAACCAGCAACTCAAACAAAAATCTCGGGTGTGCATTTGCCATACTTTCCATACTGGCTCAGGCCTATTATGTCTTAAATTTCATATTTAAGGCATTAAAATTAAATTATGATAAAAAAATTTGCTCCAGCAAACCTGAATGTATGATGATTGCATGTATAAAGCAACAAACTTTTCTATGATACTTATGACACAAAAACCGGCAATTAAATGTGAACTTACTTTCTTTTGTCACCTCCATTTTGTATTTCTTTTTGTTTCTTGGTAATCAAACATGGATTCGAGGTTTGCGCGGCAAAATACAACAACAACAACAAAAGTTAGCAACAACAACAGTCTTATGTGCAAGTTACACGAAGTATCGTTCTTTTTTGAGCGGGAAGGATGACTGTAAAGGATGCTGAACTGATGAAGGAAAGATCCTGAGCTGAGACTGAGAGGGCTGTCTCTTGAAGTTGCTGTTCTGTTCTCATGCAGATATCTTAGGTCAGCAAAAGTAAAGAAAGGTAAATATACTGTGTAATTCCAGCTAGGATGCAGGCTCTCGTTAGAGTTTGTTTGTGAAGCTGCTCCTTTCGATTCGCCCTCCTTCCTATTCAAATTGTTTATAAAACAATTGGTTTGGTCACAGCACAGGGAGTCCAAGAATAATTAGCAAACTTATCAAAATACAAATTGTCTCAAATAGGGCTGCGTAGCAAAGACAATTTTCGTTTTGATCGGTTTGCTGGGACGAGTGCAGTTTAGCGGGCGGCGCTAAATGTCATATTCATTTTGCAGATATTGAACCAAACCGCTAACCCTAACTTACCCTAACTAACCCTAACTTACCCTAACTAACCCTAACTTACCCTAACTAACCCTAACTTTCCCTAACTAAACCTAACTTACCCTAACTAAACCTAAAAACCCTTTTCTGAAACTAACCCTAACCGTATGACATACAACAGCACAACATTCGAATGCCGCCCGCTAAACTGCACATAATGTTTGCCCAAAAACCGAAATTTGACTTAATAATTCTTGCGTGATGGTGGAACAACAAGGAAGAACAGAAGTTTGAAGTTTTGAAGTTGCATAGGCTTTCCGCCACAATCACGAGCAAAGGGGAAACATCCCCTTTGCTTATACTGAAGGCAACAAAAGTCGCTAGAATCAAAACGGTGTTATTTTGGATGTGGTTAAGTTATGAACCTAAAAAATGAGCATCTTACTAATGTGTAAAAGAGAATGCAAATATTCAGTGAATTTTTTCAATTTTGTACATTTTACAATCGTCAAAATCTCCTGACAGAGCCTATTCCTGGTCTCCCTGTGGTTCAACAGCACATGTCTTGCCCTTCAATAGACCATCTTGCAAAGCATGCATGGTTTTGCCCTACACATATTGTGAGTGAAATAGATTGAATGGTGCGAGTAGAGGTAAAAAAGCTGCCTGTGAGAGTCACAAAAAATAACAATATACCTGTTGTTCCCTCATGTGAGAACCTTTATTATACCTGGGGGCAACAAGCTTTGATACAGTTATACAGGTGCGAGTTAGTGTAAGTTTTGCAACCTGGTCGTTATGCCACCCACACTGATAACGCTTCACCAAGAGCCCATGGCAGCAAGAGAAGATACAAGCAGAGGCTCCGATACGCAGATTTATTTTTAGATTGACAGAACTTCTATAAGGCTAGGGGCCAAAATTATTCATTGTCTACTATGACTTGGAGAAGATCAAAATAAGATCAACGATTTTCTTGTTTTGGCAATTGATAGGGCCCCACCCTCTGATTCCACTTTATGTTTTAAATTATCGATATTCACAAAACTGTACTGGGTGTCCCAGAAAGAAGAAAACACGTTTGAACAGTTCCTGCGAAGGAGCCTCAATTTTAAAATTTTTTATTTGAACTTTATAGCTACCAGTTCTCACAAAATGATGTATCTGGATTTTAAAATTTGCCAATAAGTTTGGTAAATTCAGCAAGGAAAACCCAACATTGAATGAATTTTGAAAATTAAAAAAGGCTGAACATCCGTTTGGAGGTGTTGCACGAAAGATCAAATTAAATTTAGATTATCCTATCAAGCCAAATTCCGAGGTTTTATTGCCTACCTGGTTTTGAAGCATACTAGGATATCCCAAGAATTTTAAGCAGATCTATATTTTTGTCCCTTCGAATTCTTTAACATGGTTGATTGTGCTAGAAATTAATCTTATGATCATGTGCGAATCGGAATTCAATATGAAAACGTAAAATTAAGAATCCTGGACAAGATTTTCGATGTTTTCAAAAGCCTGTGGCTCAAAATGTGGGGTTCCAGCAGGGGGTACTAGGAAGATACTAAAAAGCCAGCGTCGCTGCAACGACCTCTTGTAACCGCCATCGCCATGTGTGTTTAGGCCCACTGCAGCGACGCTGGTAATTTCGATTAGGATTCGATAGCAGGTCAACGCAAAAGAATGACAACCATGGTTTTAACATTAGATTGATATAAAGAATACTTTAAAGCTAACAAAGAACTGAAGGTATGTCGCTTAATCGGCTTTTTAGTATCTTCCTAGTACACTTGGTTCCAGCTATCATTTAAAAGTCTTTAGCATAATTTTGCACAATTTTTGTTATTATTAAAAATAATTTTGGCCTTGACACAACTAAAAAAACAATTTAAAGGGAAGTAGTAAAACCGAATTTTCCGGTTTTTTCAAACGCCGATACATCACATCATTCATCGGTAGATGCGATCTTCCGAGTACTACACTTAAACACGCGAAATTTCTGAGGCAGCCTAAGACAGGTGACCATTGAGTTGAGCTAATAATGTCCACGTGTCCTCTTGAGTCAGTGTCATAAAGATGAGGGATTCAGGCTGTTGTTTTGAGTTAATGAGAAACATTTTTCAGATGTCTTTAATGTGAAACGTTTGTCAATGCGTTTCATTTTTTCCTTGTCAAAGCAAGCTCTCTTTTCTTTTTTCTGCTTTATTCCCGTTCTGTGGAATCATCGGCCTGCTACCATAGCAACAGTTTAATACAATCGACAATCAATTTCACAATAATACCATTCATTTCACCATAATTCTGTAAGAAGCTTTAGTCTTTCCTAGTCTGTTAATTTATTGTTTGCCAGGTCGAGCGCAAAATTTGCTTTTCAATATTAATGTTTTTATTCAGGTTTTTCAAAATATTTATCAAGTCTCGCTCTACTTTGATCGAGATAATTGTTGAGTTTTACGTTCTTTTCACAATGTTATAGTTTCTCTTCTTCAAAATGTGAGAAAATTTTACAAGTTTTGCGATGTTGAGCGTTGTTTTATTTAATTTTCCATCATGAGAGCGAATTGTTTACATTATCAAATGCAATCGATATGATTTTCATTTATTAACAGCCCTGTTATACGATAAACTTTTACGCAAAACTTGCTTGAAGAGGCAGGTTTTTGTAAATATTTTCGCAGTTTAACTTGAAAATGAAATCTAACTTGAAAAACAACTGATGTAAAATTGTCTTATTTTAGTCTCCATTTTTCAATGATCTGAGCTCCATCGCAGGGCCCTTGCGTGAGCGCCAGGGAACTCTCTACCATGCTTCCGTGCGTTTAAAAGAACCTCTATGGTTTGTTTGGTCGAGTTATTATAGTTTGCAAAGGATCATGGTCGAATTTCGTCAGCGTAATCGTTTTATATCTTCTCTAATTGGACGGTAACGTGCGATTTCATTCAAGAGAACTGATACACGGTTACACGGTGAAAATCTTATATTTTTAGTTGCCACTCGTTTCGAGGTCTCGATGAAGTTTATATCTATCATAGCAATAACCTTTTAAACATTTTCAAAGTGTATCACCGATGATTTTACCAAAGTAGACAAGCTTTCTTTACAAAATAAAATTATCCACAATCTAAACAGTATCGCAATTATGAATACAAATCCATTACCAGGCCCGCAGGAAGGGGGTGGCAGGGAGCTCGTGCCCCCAATAATTTTGAAAACAATGGTGCTACGTCACAAGCATAAATTAGATGTATTGTTCTCTATTGTTTTGAGAACAAAAGCCCCAATCTGCAGCTGCTTCCTACGGCCCTGCCCATTACACACGAAACTTTGGCTAATAAGTAACTCTTCTTTGTCCCTACTCATTTTCAACCGAACTTGTTTTGTTCTCAACTGCTTTTTTAGACTGAATTCTATCGTATGCATGAATAAAACTCCAGTACTTGTGACATGTTATCCAACAATATTATCCTCGCTCCGTTCATATTTATTTAATCAACCAGTGATTAAGCTACCTGCACCTTTTTTATCAACAGTGGACACCAGGAGAGCCAGGGGGTGCGGTGCGGTTGTCCAAAATATCCAAGAAAACAATGCTTGAAAACAATGGGGGATAAATCATGCATTTCAATCAAAACGATGGCAACTCCCTAATGTTTACCAAAATGTCCGCCTCTCTATTATCTTAATGGACTGCGTATAAAGATTGAATTGTTACATAATCAGGAATATATTTCCATTGCATATAAGATGTTTTCCTTCAAGTATCATTCCTTGGCCTTTTCATATTTACTTTATCAACCAATAATTATGCTACCTGCACATTTCTTATTCAACAGTAAACACTACGAAAGCCAGGGGCTGCAGTCGCCCACGATTTTGGGAAAACAATGGCCTATTTAGGGGGCCCATTTTGAAATCATTTAACAATAAATTGTTTTGTCAAGTAATCTGTTAAACCTGCGTGGTTTTCCTTGCTGATTTTCAAAAATTTTCTTGGAGCCCCCTAAATTCAAGAATCTTAGGGGGCCTTGTGCCCAGTGCGCCCATGGATAAATGCGTCACTGCCGCCTCTAAATCAATGGTGTCGTAATCAGAGATATAACTCCATAAATGCGACATCCATCAAGTACTAATCCTTTGTCTCTTCATATTTATTCAATCAGTCTTTTGACAGTTACCTGCACTTACTCCATTACCATAATCCTTGTCTGTTATCATGGAGCAATGCGGACACCTTTATTTCGAATTAATTTTTTACCCGCGGCTACTACCTTAAACGGCTGCTACCTTAATTTATTTCGAATTAATTTTTTATCCGCGGGTAGCCGCGGAAAAAAAAATCCTTCCAAAATAAAGGTGTCCACATTGCTCCATGCTGTTATGTATTGAACTGAATCGAAACCACCTATAAAGTGATATTCATATTACNTTAAGATGGCATCTGGGAATTTTTACCATGATGCTTGGCGCCTGAAAGAATTTTAATTGGTTTGATTGGTCGATTTATCATGGAACGCAAAGGATCATGGCAAAAATTTCCTGACGCAAACTTTGGCGCAATCGTCTATTGCTAAATAGTAAACCAGAAAAGTGACAGATTTCTGCTGACCACCATATTGTAGACCTTTATATACTATGGCTTTCTTGAAAATTCGATCGTTTTTAGAATTTACGTAGACTGATTACAGAGTCGTAGTTATCGGTGTTGGTAAACTGATGGACGCTCAAATTATGAGCGGTCTCGTTTTGGTGCAAATCTCGTTTAGATGAGCGATTACTGGGACTCGTCGACTCGTCGCAATACGTCTAGAATCTACGGTGATCTTAATTTTTCCAATTTTTTTATGAATTCTTTCCACAAAAAGAAAACAGCTGTAATTTTGAAAATAATCAAGATATGAAAAATCACCACAATAGAATTATTGCAAAGTAGCTCAAGCTCCCTTCAAGCTAGCCTGCGTGCAGACTTTACTATTGTGGAGGAGTTAGAGGCGAAAGGGAAAACTCCTCCACAACAGTAAAGTCTGCACGCAGGCTACCTTCAAGCCATTCAACTCAAAAAAAGACGCAATAACTATTTGCACTACCTTTTAAGATTTAGAAACCGATGCTCATAGAAGCCGAAGGTATTGATGAGTTGATATGAGGGACCAAGGACTTGCTATTTCAGACTATACGGTATTTGCTGATGATTTCAATCTAAATACAGCTTATTGAGTATGACTGGCAGATAATAACCTTCAATTCCACCATATTTAATATGATTTCACACTCCTCCTCAATTTTACATCAGACTTAGAAATCGAAGCTTCATCTCTAATGAGTCCTTACTGAGCCCCCCACTGAGCCAAAGATAAAGGGACCGAGGCTTGTTACTTGTGGGACTTGGAAATAGATGGCCGATTATCTCAATCTATACAGCTGATTGAGTATAATGAGTCCCTACTGAGTTAGACATAAAGGGATTGACGCTTGTTACTTGTGGGATTTGGAGATAAATTGCCGATTATCTCAATCTATACAGCTGATTGAGTATGACTGACAAATAACAACCTTCAATTCCACATTCCTTCTCAATTTGACATCAGACTCAGAAATCGAAGGTTCTTCTCTAATGAGTCCCTACTGAGTTAGATATAAAGGGACCGACGCTTGTTACTTGTGGGATTTGGAGATAAATTGCCGATTGTCTCAATCTACACAGCTGCTCGAATATGACTGGCAGATAATAACTTCCAACAAAGGCAATGTGCCTCCTACATTCCTCCTCAACTTTAGATTCATCTCAGAAGCCGAAGGCTATTCTCTTAAGGAGTGTTTGATAGGTAATTCTAAACCATCAAATTCTGAAAATACTAGATCTGTGGTGCGGCCGAGTGGTTAAGGCACAGTGTTTCAAATCTTGTGGGGCCTACCCGTATGGGTTCGAATCCCGTCGTCGGAACTACAGAACCACAAGCCAACAGCCAACAACTCAGCTGCCCTTTCTTCCGAGGTCGGTAAATGCGTACTCAGAGCTATGAGGGAACAAGCCGTAGCGCCGCAGGCCCACATCAGCTGTATAGCTGCCTATAACTCCAGCGTGCATTAACAAATAAATATTGCTTGCTTGCTAGATTTTACTATGATTTCACAGAGATGGAAACATATTTTCCAATCAAACACAAAAATCTTACAGGACATACGTTATTGGTTAATGCAAAATAAAGGTAACTTTTGTTCTCGTGTTTCTTTATTGCAATGAAGAGTCAGCCTCGTTCTGACATCTATTCATAAGCGCTGTTTTGTTTTCTTTCAACCAATTATATGCGTGACATATGTCCTTTAATCAAATTATGGTTAACTGGAAATTTTAAAGTTGGAGCCTGAGCAACTGTCTTCACTTCCGGAATTCGTGTTTGATTGACCCGAATTTCTGGAAACGGTAGGCTTGGTAGGTTTGGAAGGCCTTCTGAACCTCCTTCTTCTCCTAAAGGCAAAAGGTTTTGCAGACTTTTGGGAGATTGGTGAATTCCCCATGGTGAAGCCGAAACCTACCTTGTTTAAAGGACATCTGTCACGCATATAAATGGTTGAAAGAAAAAACAAAACAAAACAGCGCTTATGAATAGATGTCAGAACGAGGCTGACTCTTCATTGCAATAAAGAAACACGAGAACAAAAGTTACCTTTATTTTGCATTAACCAATAACGTATGTCCTGTAAGATTTTTGTGTTTGATTGGAAAATATGTTTCCATCTCTGTGAAATCATAGTAAAATCTAGCAAGCAAGCAATATTTATTTGTTAATGCACGCTGGAGTTATAGGCAGCTATACAGCTGATGTGGGCCTGCGGCGCTACGGCTTGTTCCCTCATAGCTCTGAGTACGCATTTACCGACCTCGGAAGAAAGGGCAGCTGAGTTGTTGGCTGTTGGCTTGTGGTTCTGTAGTTCCGACGACGGGATTCGAACCCATACGGGTAGGCCCCACAAGATTTGAAACACTGTGCCTTAACCACTCGGCCGCACCACAGATCTAGTATTTTCAGAATTTGATGGTTTAGAATTACCTATCAAACACTCCTTAAGAGAATAGCCTTCGGCTTCTGAGATGAATCTAAAGTTGAGGAGGAATGTAGGAGGCACATTGCCTTTGTTGGAAGTTATTATCTGCCAGTCATATTCGAGCAGCTGTGTAGATTGAGACAATCGGCAATTTATCTCCAAATCCCACAAGTAACAAGCGTCGGTCCCTTTATATCTAACTCAGTAGGGACTCATTAGAGAAGAACCTTCGATTTCTGAGTCTGATGTCAAATTGAGAAGGAATGTGGAATTGAAGGTTGTTATTTGTCAGTCATACTCAATCAGCTGTATAGATTGAGATAATCGGCAATTTATCTCCAAATCCCACAAGTAACAAGCGTCAATCCCTTTATGTCTAACTCAGTAGGGACTCATTATACTCAATCAGCTGTATAGATTGAGATAATCGGCCATCTATTTCCAAGTCCCACAAGTAACAAGCCTCGGTCCCTTTATCTTTGGCTCAGTGGGGGGCTCAGTAAGGACTCATTAGAGATGAAGCTTCGATTTCTAAGTCTGATGTAAAATTGAGGAGGAGTGTGAAATCATATTAACTATGGTGGAATTGAAGGTTATTATCTGCCAGTCATACTCAATAAGCTGTATTTAAATTGAAATCATCAGCAAATATAGTCCCAAATAGCAAGTCCTTGGTCCCTCATATTAGCTCATCAATACCTTCGGCTTCTATGAGCATCGGTTTCTAAATCTTAAAAGGTAGTGCAAATAGTTATTGCGTCTTTTTTTGAGTTGAATGGCTTGAAGGTAGCCTGCGTGCAGACTTTACTGTTGTGGAGGAGTTTTCCCTTTCGCCTCTAACTCCTCCACAATAGTAAAGTCTGCACGCAGGCTAGCTTGAAGGGAGCTTGAGCTACTTTGCAATAATTCTATTGTGGTGATTTTTCATATCTTGATTATTTTCAAAATTACAGCTGTTTTCTTTTTGTGGAAAGAATTCATAAAAAAATTGGAAAAATTAAGATCACCGTAGATTCTAGACGTATTGCGACGAGTCGACGAGTCCCAGTAATCGCTCATCTAAACGAGATTTGCACCAAAACGAGACCGCTCATAATTTGAGCGTCCATCAGTTTACCAACACCGATAACTACGACTCTGTAATCAGTCTACGTAAATTCTAAAAACGATCGAATTTTCAAGAAAGCCATAGTATATAAAGGTCTACAATATGGTGGTCAGCAGAAATCTGTCACTTTTCTGGTTTACTATTTAGCAATAGACGATTGCGCCAAAGTTTGCGTCAGGAAATTTTTGCCATGATCCTTTGCGTTCCATGATAAATCGACCAATCAAACCAATTAAAATTCTTTCAGGCGCCAAGCATCATGGTAAAAATTCCCAGATGCCATCTTAAAGTGCAATCATCTATTAGATGATGTCACAACCTACCAAACGATTGAAACATAAAAGAAGCTGTAATTCTCAAAAATAATCAAGATATAACAAATCGCCACAATGGGCCTTTTATTGAAAGTAAATGCCAGTCAAAGTCAGTCAAATTTATTGCAGATGAAAAGATTTTTCAAATTGAAGTCCCACAAGCAGCAAGCTTCGATCCCTTGCTATTCATGACACAAAAGTCTACTTTAACGTTGTAGAGGACCACAAATACTGAGTAACGAAGTTTNGTGGAAAGTCGAAATATCTAATTTCTTTGCAAGTAGATGTTTTAGAGTGGGAAAGTAGGTGATTTTCTTGCAGCTTTTTGCTTGTACTTTCGTTAGGCCACAATAACAAATGAATTCAGAGTACCTGGAGCTGATTAACAGGCATTCCCTGTTTTGGGAAATAAAATCAGTAAAAATTGCCCTGCCCCCCCAGGTAATTTTTTTCACCTGTTTTATGTTATTCAGACCTATATATATCTAATTTCAAAATATGAGCAGCCTTTGATAAAAAATTGTGTGCTCGACTTTAAAGGGTTAAAGTGCAATCATCTATTAGATGATGTCACAACCTACCAAACGATTGAAACATAAAAGAAGCTGTAATTCTCAAAAATAATCAAGATATCACAAATCGCCACAATGGGCCTTTTATTGAAAGTAAATGCCAGTCAAAGTCAGTCAAATTTATTGCAGATGAAAAGATTTTTCAAATTGAAGTCCCACAAGCAGCAAGCTTCGATCCCTTGCTATTCATGACACAAAAGTCTACTTTAACGTTGTAGAGGACCACAAATATTGAGTAACGAAGTTTCATATTTGCCAGTGAAGCAAAATCAACAAATTAATTGGATGCATAGCAAGAAGCACATAATATGAATGCTGCAGAAACTGAATAATTCAAGTCCGTCAATATCGAAAGGGAGGGCTTGCAACTCAATATAGTAAGCAACAGGTTTTCATATGTACCAGCAAATCAAAATTTATTCGAAATTGAACGAATTGTGAAATTTGATCTCACAGCAAGAACCACACAATATGAATGCTGCAGAAACTGAATAATTCAAATCCGTCAGTTTAGAAAAGCATCGAAGGCAGGGTTTTGAGGTCAACATATTGAGTAACAGGCATTCATAGTTGCCAGTGATTAATTGCATACTAAACAAATTTTGAAATTTAGGCACATGAGACAGCTAGAACAGCAAAAGAAGAGGGTCCTGAAGGGTATAAAATGGAATCTGGGATCTGCCTAGAATGACGCTCTGAGAATTGGATTTTTGTGCTGGAGCTTGGAATTTTTTAACTGGGACTGGGAATACCAGGGGCAACACAATAGACTGGGCATTTGATTTAATCACATGCTGTATATCAACAAAATGTCACTGGGATTGCTCGCAAAATGTGAGTGGGAAAATGGGACTGAGGACCCTCCTTCAGGACCCTCTAGCATCTAGCATGAACGCTGCAGAAACTCAATCGTTCTGGTCCATCAATTTGGAAAATCACCAAAAGCAGGGTTTCGAGCTCAACATATTCATAAAAAATGTCAACTACGTTTCAAACAATTTTGAAATTTTGTCATGACACAGTGAGAACAACATAACATGAATGCTGCAAAAATTCAATCGTTCTATAGTCCATCAATTAGATCACCGAAAGACAGCACAGGGTTTCGAGCTCAATTCATAAAAAAACCGTAGCTACGTTTCAAACCATACCAGCAAGCTGTTTAAGCTATACAAAGAAAGAAATATTGGCAAATCTTGTCTGTTTTGACACCCGCACATAATGAAAACTATTAGCCACCCGGATTCTATTATGTGCTCAAGCTAACACAACCAGCAACGACTGAATGCAACTGACCAACGTATCATGAATTTTTTATGAGCTCATAATCGGCAGAACATCGCATGAGAACGTATTATTATTTCACTTTTAGGAATTATGCTCATGAGTGTTCGTTTATGATGCATAGCTGTCTTATAAATTAGTTGAAATCTTGATTATCAGCCTGGCTTACGTGTTGTGATAGAACGTGTTAAATATCTAATTATTTTCGCATCAAGCGAAGAAGAAATCAGAGATGGTCTCGTGATAGAGACTAAAAACCTGCATCAGATTGCCTTTTCATGCCATTGCTTCATTCAATGATGAAGACACTGATTGCTTACATGCCTTTGTGCATTTTGCAGGCATTGATCCTGGTATTGTTCATCGCATCGACAGCTCAAGCAACGACTCCTACTGGTATGAGTTTTATAATTTTTCATTCCCTATTATTTACCACTTTAGGTTATATTTTCTTTCTGATGTTAAAAAAATTGCCCGAAAACTAAAACATGACAATATTAGATATATCTAAAAGCGTTTAAAATTACAAATATGATATTATCAAAACGAATAAATTTATGAAAGATACGTTGATTAATCTTGCTGCAGAAGCAAAGTGCCTAACATTTTCACTAATTTTGTAAACTTATTTCTAATAGATAATTCTAAAGACAGGAGAGATATGTTCAAAACAATTGGCATTAAAGTAATCAAAGTTTCACCTGGCTGAGAGTTGACAACCTTGCCCATTTCTAAAAATAAAATCATTTTACGACATTAACTGTCAAGATAAAAGCTAAGCACTTGTCAACATTACTTGTCAACATTGATGGTGTCTTGGGGTGACAGGTTTTTGGGGCGATATTAATTTCTAGGCCTATTTCATCTGCCGCATACATTACTGTAAAGCTGAGAAGGTAGCGCTCACGCCGAGTTTTAAGAGCAATATTAATATAGATTTTTAGGCATGTCTTTCTGCCTTGATATAGCGCTAAGGCCGGCTTTTTCAGGGCGATGTAAACTTTTAGGTCTATTTTATCTGCCGTATACGCACAATGAGATATTTCTAACCACGAGTATATGTATTTTGAAAACGGACTTGCACAACGCGGAAAATATGAGTATACTTCCGAGACAAGTAGCAGCTTCAGTATGACTTATAATGACTAGCTATTGCATGCGAAACGAAGAAGTGTCTTGGCTTTCGCTTTTTTAAGTAAATAGAAGAATAACCCGTTAATGACAAGAACACTTTCCAGCTCTTCTCTACGAGATATATCAGATTAGGAATTTTCAAAAATCGACGTATACGGTGGGAAGCGATGCGTGTCAAATAAATGAATTGCCAGAAAGATGAGAATAAAGAGGATTTTATATATTTTACAATGCTCTTAAATTTTATGTGTGTGATGACAGAGCAGCAACTGCGCGCGCATGCGCAAAGAGTGACAACTTTGAGTCCCCTAGCTCCCTACAACATTTCTCGACACAAGGTAACACTTGATATTTTCTGCCTTAGGCCCAAAACTCATGATTTATTGTTTCAAAAAGCTCATATGTTCAAAGACTTCCTTATATCAGATTGCACGATGACGTCATTTCACGCAGTCCTTGCTCTAAAAATAGAGCAAGAATAATAATTGAAAATAAACTAAAGAATAAGCATTCGTTTATGATTCGAAAGGTTAGAAAAATCAAAGAAGAAGTTTCGACCTTCATTGTTTACATTTGAAAATGCACCATTTACCATTGAAAATTTCGCTCGCTTCAGAGCGACCATTTTGCTAAGAGCGAAAGGTCTGTTCTAGTTTATCAACAAGTTTAGTACAAAAACATATCCCTCAAGCTGATGATAGTTGAGTCAATCTGTGAATTTGAGAAAGTAGTCCGCATTGCCTAAATAAATCGAAGATTACGGAAGTATTCAGACCCAGCTTTTCGCCCTGACAATACAGTTATGTTACCGACAGAAATATGGCGAGCAGCTGTTCATGATACACTAAAAGCATAGTCCAGAAAAAGGTCTAACCTTACTCCGAATGCCAATATACAATAACGCTAAAGATGGCGGCTCCAAAGACGTGTGTTTTGCTGCAAAGCATGCTGGTAAAAAGCTCCCTGACGACCACCTAACGACATAAACATTTTTGGTCTGGTCGTCTATTAACTATCGTATTAGCTGTCAATAATTGTAATAATAATAATAATAATAATAATATTGTTGATAATTATAAAGGCGTCACTTTTTGACTAAGAATAAATAAAAAAAGGCACTAACCTCATTGTATGCGTAAACTTGCAAAATAGCGCAGGCAAGTCTAGAATTACTGAATTGTTGTTTCGGACTAATTTTCACTGCAAAAATACGGTTATCCCATTGGCAGAATTCGGGAGCGACCAGCCGTTCATAATACAAAAATGGCGTCGCGTTTTAGCTTAGAAATCATAACAGCGTTTACGCTGCTGGCGAGAGAAATATGGTTGCAGTGCTTTTCAATGGAGTCGCAGCGCAAGTCTCTTCCGCAATCTTAAATCTTTAATTAATTACGAATCTACTATGACCTGACTCCCGTTTCAGGAAGATAATGTTATATAACCTTATCTTATTGTTGAAAGATATTGTGGGCTAGCGAGATACTGTATCTGAAATTTCTACTCGGTGATTTCAGTGCAGGGGGTAGCTTCTCTGCTGAAAATCTTAAATTTTAAAAGGCCTAACCTAGCCAGACTAGACCGCAATGTGGCCTAACTTTGCTGTCTATGTTCTCAGGCCAATTTCCGTCATCCATACATTATTTGTAATATAGACACTGAGTTATATTATGGGCAATTTTATCTGGAAGCTGTTTTCAAAAATGCTTGAACTAGTACCAGAAATGCTGTTCAAATTCGTATAACCAGCCCTTAGGAAGGAAAGAAATAACAGATGTATGATTTTTGCATTTGCGTGGCTTATTAAAGAGCCATTGTCACCCAGGGTCCTTTGCAGGCACGCGCTGCAATTTCAGACTGTCTGAAAATCAAATTCGGCCTAAGCGGAAAATATGGATCCACACTGCAGTAGTTGAACTGATAGAAAAGTTTGACTTTAGTCTGAAATTGCAGCGTGCCTGCAAAGGACCCTGGGTGACGATGGCTCTTTAAAGATATTAAGAAGTTTTATGATGCTAATTGTCATCATTATAAACTGAAAATGTAGACAAAATAGTAAGTTGAAGTTTGAGCATAATTTGTGATTGTATACCGGGTGAGTAAAAAGAAATTCAAATCTTTGCAAGCCTGTAGCTTGCTGTTTATTCATCAGATTCCTTAAAACTGTTTGTTATTGTGTGGATAACATGTCAACTTAGATACGAAACTTTAGTTTGTCAAAATCGGTCGTATCATTCTCATGTAACAAGCGATTTTATAAACCTCAGAATCCTTCAAAACAGGCCTAAAATCCTTGATCAATGTTGCTAACAATTCAGGCTGACGATACTGAAAACTAGGTGAACAGCAGCTGAAAAAGTTTCCCAAGTATAAAAGAGCGATAGGGTAGGCTCTAAAACTACATAACAGGTTGCTTAGGCGATAAGAAAGCCCGACTGAGTTTAATTTTCATCGCTGTGGAGCTTTGATGTAGCAAATTTGATTTCTTGGAAGGATTCAGAGAGGAAACACTTTCATGAAATCGCATGCAACTTTGGGATAGACAATAACGCTAAAGATGGCTGCTCCAAAGACTCCATTGTGTTTTCTGCAAAGCATGCTGGTAAAAAGCTCCCTGACGACCACCTAACCACATAAACATTTCGGTCTGCCGTTTCGACTAGCTAGCTTGTATTCAAATCGACCTTGAATTCGAATGCGACATGGTTCGAAAGGAAACCTTTCCAAAGCAGAAAAAGTAACGTTTTGATTCGAATTGAAGTTTTAATTAAAGATTCGAGTTCGAATTACAAAATTTTATATTTTTGCTCCGAACTTTACCACGGCTAGCCAGTCGAAACGGCAGACAAAAATTTTTTGTTGTTAGGTGGTCGTCAGGGAGCTTTTTACCAGCATGCTTTGCGCGGCCGCCATCTTCAGCGTTATTGTCTATTATGTGGCGGATTAGCCTCACTGCATAAGGCCCTTAACTTACGCTCATCTAATTGAATTGAATTGCTGTTGTTGTTGTCGCTGCAGTGAGGGCCTTATTTCCCTAGAGCTGTAAAAGTGGTCAAAAATCTCAATCGGCAATGATTTTTTCCGTCCCAATCAGAATGCAGGATTTGAGTAACCGCACTCTCATTGGCTAGTCCTTCTTTGAATTTGACTTCCCGCCAAAAGCCAACAAAGACCGTCGAGTGCCGCGTTCGATTGATCTGCTGAAACGGCTGAAGCAAACAAAAATCTCGAAAGATGCGAGCGTATTTACAAGATCTTTTGCATCTCCAAACGAACAGAAAATGGCTTAGAGGAAGAAAGTTTTTGCAATCATGGCTAGAAGAAACATTCATCGAAGTACTGGTAGCTCATTTTATGGTGCAGCAGTTCAGGAAAACTGCTTTTTGTGGCGTTTTGGGCTCGGTGGTTTTGAGAAAAAAATAGCAGGTGATTTAGCCTCTTACTGATTCAGCATGGCCCAAATCCGTTTCTGGAAGCGTAGGGAAATGAGTCGTAGTTGTAGCGTTATCAGTTCAGTCAAAGAGTGAAACTACGACATGTATTGAGTCTA
>REGM01000145.1:675055-694834 GCA_004194415.1 Aurelia aurita | reverse complement strand
GACTCACTTTTGTTGTCCCAAAGACTTCAGCATAAATTAAACAAACAAAGAGCTAGACAAGCCAATATCATTATTTGAATAACAGATTTCACAAGATCTCTGTGAAACTGGGACAACGAAAGTGAGTCCATCACACAGACCATTACTCCTCCTCGTTATGGTCTGTGACGCAGGCTAGCTAATATATCGATCTTTCGCACCGCTAACACAAATAAATTAATTTTAATTTATACTAGCTTTGTGAAATCATAAATGGTGACCATTGTACTTTCCGCCAATTTTTGAATTCTCATTAATTTGAATTATGTTTTATTTAAACGATTTAATTTGAATCACGCGAAGAGCGAGAGTTTCTGTTGCACCAAGAGACATCTGATCGGAAGAAGCAGCGTCAATGCATCAATCAAAGACAAAGCTTTTTGTTTGTGCGGAGCGAGATTCCGCTTACGCGATGATTTCCGTCAATTAAAATTCGCCGACGCGCGGCGTAGCAACAGGGCGTTTTCGAAACTGCGACGGCAAATGCTTTGCTTACTAGTTTTAATGTTCAGGTATTATAATGTCAAACTGTGTCAAACCAAAACCATTGTTCTTGTTCAAAAACAGCTGCGTAACAAAATTTCTGATGATTCTAGAACAAAATGAACTATTTTAGGGAAATAAATTTGAGCATCTAAGTTAACCTTTTCACTATAAAATGGCATACAGTACGATGATATTGGTGGATTATTCATAATTGGGTAGTTTGTCAAACGCCTATACCTGCTTTTGCTCACCCGGTAGCTTTTTAAGCTGATCTCCATGGAGCATTTTTAACAACCTGCACATTTCAGCTACATAAATATTGCGATTCTCAATTAACGAACATGCATTTTGAGTGGGCGGGCTTCCCACTGCTTTTGAGAAAACACTTTGTGTGATTGACTTGGCTTTCTTCTCAAATATCGGGGAAGTGCGGCCCTTTCATTTATGGTTATGCAGGTTGCCTATTAAGAAATTTTGTTGAACATTCTTCCTCGTAAAAAGATTCGTCGTTCGTTTCCGTTGTTGCAGAGCAAAGGTGTCATATCTTTAAGGCCAAAGGCCTAAAAAAGGCCTGTGTTAATGGCTATTACATCTTTCTTTTGATTGAATGGGTTGAAAGAAACTTTATCTACTTTGCTATAATTCTATTGTTGGACTTTTCAGAAATCTTGAATATTTTCGAAATTTCAGCGTATTATATTTTTCAAGTCATTTGAGGATTGGACATCATCAAATTTCTAAATCTTCAACCAGAAGAATGAAAGATTTGTGCTTTGTCTTAAACCTTCAAGCGTTTAAACATGTTTCTGACTCACCCTGTCATGTCTCTGAAATACATGAGAGATTTGATACTTTTATTTTTATTTCCTATATTCGCATAAATATTTACAAAGACAGCTACAATTACGATATCACCGGGAGTAAAATGGTGAATATCTCTACCCGATGGCCATTACATTAAATAAATACAACAAAACCGAAACTAAACCGAAATACAACAAAACCAAAACCGAAACACGATACGCAAGATACAAACATACCTAAGTTAGGCACAAACAAGACTTGGGGATATTTAATGAACAGGATCATGTTATCATACGAAACGTTCCGTTCTTGAAATATACAAGATAGTAGATTTTAGTATAAATTTCTTTACTTCAAATGGCAACTTTTTGTCGCCGTACAAAAGAATCTGCAAAAGGACAAGATTTGGAAGGTCAACGAATTCAAAAGAGCGCAGCATTGGAAGGATACGTTTTAATATTGTTGCAAAGATAAGATAAGATAAAACTCAAGCTATAGAAATCGAAGTTATTTGAAGGAAATTTTGAAGCAAGCAGAAAAGTTATGACATGTTGGAAGAAGTTTAAAAAGTGTTTTCAGAGCCTTTCAAGCTTCTTAGAAAAGTTTTCATATGTTTGAGAAAAGATTGTTAACAAGTTTTGAAAAATTAAACACTGACCTCCCATCATTGATAGTAGGTTGTCATAAAAACAATTCTCTGGAGACGTTATCCCTTTAATGTAAAAATTTCTAAATTGATTTTAACTGATTTGATTTGATCTCGTGAACATAAACAGCTGCATTGCATTAAGTCACGAAAACATTTCATATCTTTTAATCTCCTTTGAATGAAAAGTTTTGTTAGATATAATCTATATTGCTTGTAAAAAATCTACATAATTGTGAAAAATTATAACTTTTGAAAAATTCGAAACTTGAGTCAAGTAAAGATGAGATAAACGCGTGTTTCTTAATAAAGACATTTTTAGAAGATACTGAGTGGGTTAAAAGTGTATCTGCGTTTGCTAAACTGTACAGGGTGTCCAAAAAAATTGTGCCCCGTTTGTGTGGCTGCTGTGGAGAAGCTGTGATTCAATTGTCCCGTTTTTTGATGCAGTTGCATAGGACAGGCTTCAACTTAGAGTTTGAGACCTTGTTTGAGTCGATGTAACAAGTGATTACTAATTTATGATACAAGAAAGTCGAAACAAGTTGTTGCTTCAAAAACAGTAGTTCCTTAAAGTCAAGTAATAGACAATAACGCTAAAGATGTCGGCTCCAAAGACTCTGTTGTGTTTTGCTGCAAAGCATGCTGGTAAAAAGCTCCCTGACGACCACCTAACGACATAAACATTTCGGTCTGCCTTTTCGACTAGAATAGCTTGAATTCGAATCGACCTTGAATTCGAATGCAACATGGTTCGAAAGGAAACTTTTCCAAAGCAGAAAAAGTAAAGTTTTGATTCGAATTGAAGTTTCAATCAAAGATTCGCGTTCGAATTACAAAATTTTCCTATTTATTTACATTGATTACTTGTTCGGAACTTTACCACAGCTAGCTAGTCGAAACTGCAGACCAAAATTTGTATATCGTTAGGTGGCCATCAGGGAGCTTTTTACCAGCATGCTATGCGCGGCTGCCATCTTTAGCGTTATTTTCTATTATTGCAAAATAAGGTTCTAGCGTTGTAATTCAAAGTTTTCAAGATTCGAAAAAGGGTTAATAGTGTTGTGTTGTAAATAAAGAAGCATTATTTTGCTTATAACGCAAAAAGTATAGGCGGCCGTCGAAAAAAATTGCCTAGTTTTATTTAGTATTTGATTAAAGATTCAAGTCGTCAATATTCAAAGCGGCTTAGTGTCCTGTCAAAAGAGGATACTTTTTTGACGCACCAGGAATGGTTGGCCGATTTTTCCACAACAAAATTCTACCGGGTGAGTCAGAAAATATTTAGATGTTCAAAAATCTGTAGCTCTCAAACCATTCACAAGATTCATATAAACTGGTAATATCTGTGTGGGTAAGGGACGGGTCATTAATACTTGCCGGGGAGGGGGTGGAAGACATTTGCAAATATTTGATGGAATTTTTGTCCCCCCTCTCTGATATAAACGAAAATTTTCGTCCCCCCTCCAACATTGCAGAAAATATTTTCAACCCCCCTCCCAATACATATATAAACTTGTGTATAAAGAAACTGAATAACTATGTTTTAATTCCTGAAGAACTAGTTTTTATAAATTATCAGGATTTACCTCAAATTATTTTCATACCCCCTCCTTGAGATGTGCTTTATTTTTCGTCCCCCCTCTCTTTGAGTAGGTAAAATTTTGGTCCCTCCTCCCAGATGTCTTCCACCCCCTCCCCGGCAAGTATTAATGACCCGTCCCTAACATAAACTTGACATAAACTGAGATCAGAAAATTTAGTTTGTCAAAATCGTCAATCGTCATATCGTTCTCAAATTACAAGCGATTTTATACAAAATTTCATCTCAAAATCCTTCAAAAAAGGCCTGAATTCCTTGATCAAATTTGCAACCAATCTAGCCTCGTGAAAATAGAAAATAGACGACAAAATGCTCAGTGACATTCCCAAGTTTATGCGATTATACGGCAGCCGCTTTATATAGCTAATAAACGTTCGAGCGATAGGATAGACTAATATCATTTGATTATGATAGCCTGCGTGGGCCTGCGTGCAGCCTCAACACTCCTCAGCCAAAGTATAGTATAGATATACTTTGGCTGAGGAGTGTTGAGGCTGCACACAGGCTAGATTATGATAGCTGTGGGGCAAAATTGCTAGCAAATTTGATCATGGATTTTAGGCCTGTTTTGAAGGATTTTGAGATGAAGTATTTTTATAAAATCACTTGTAATTTGAGAACGATGCGACGGCTTTTGACAAACTAAATTTTCTTATCTAAGTTGATGTGGGGTGTTAGCTACACAGGTATTATCAGTTAATAGGAATCTGATAAATGGTTTGAGAGCTACAGGCTTTCACACGTCTAAACATTATTTGACTGATCCGATACATCTGATTTAGGCTATCTACTGTATACCAATTAATGCTCGTTGAATGTGAGTCATCACTAGGCAGGTAGTCATATTGTTGTGAATAGCAATTCAATTCTGAATGTATTCAACCTCAACCTATAAATAGACTTAAAACAATACCAGTAGCCTAAAATTCAATTCACTTTTGATTTGTAGAGTATATGCTTCAAATCTTTTAAAAGCTAGTGTAAATGGCTATTACACCTTTCTTTGGATTGAATGACTTGAAGGAAACTTTACGTACTGTGTACTGTACTGCAATAGACAATAACACTAAAGATGGCGGCTCCAAAGACTCTGTTGTGTTTTGATGCAAAGCATGCTGGTAAAAAGCTCCCTGGCGACCACCTAACGATGTAAACATTTTGGTCTGCCGTTTTGACCACCGGGTTGAATTTGAATCGACCTTGAATTCAAATGCAACATGGTTCGAAAGGAAACCTTTCCGAATCAGAAAAAGGAAAGTTTTGATTCGAATTGAAGATTTGCGCTCGAATTACAAAATTTTCCTATTTGTTTACATAGATTACTTGTTCCGAACTTTACCACAGCTAGCTAGTCGAAACGGCAGACCAAAACTTTTATATCGTTAGGTGGTCGTCAGGGAGCTTTTTACCAGCATGCTTTGCGCGGCCGCCATATTTAGCGTTATTTCTATCCTACCGTTGACTTTTTTAGCATCTTTATTATTTTCAACTTGTTTAAGATTTTGACGTCATAAAATTTCTAAATCGTGAACCAGACGAGCGAAAGATTTCTGCTTACCACTATATTATAGACCTTCATAAATCATGTTTTTTTTCCTTGAAAATTCCGCTGTTCGTAACAGAAAAATGCTGTAATTTTGAGAATAATCACGATATCAAAAAATTTCACAGTAGCATTACAGTAAATTACCCAAAGTTCCTTCAAGGTATTAAATCGAAAGAAAGATGTAATAGCCATTTACACTAGCTTTTTCAACAATTTGAAACCTATGCTGGTTTGCATTTGATTTACAGAAACTTCATTTTAGATTTATGCTATTGTGCAAGACCAATAGATTATTTTATCTGTTTGAATATTTTTATGCACTTATTTGTTGTTGAGAAAATAATAAATATGATCTAGGACTGAAAGTTTCGTAAAAATTCTCATATTTGAGTTTTTGGCAAACCATAAAGCAGATAAATTTTATTCAATTGTTTTCGCTTCCTACTCAAGATAAAACTTCAAGTCAAATTACTAAAACTCAATTTAGATAATACCTAAATATTTCTCCAATATTTTTAATTCATTTGAGGTTTCGAAGAAACTTCTGTCTAACAATTATTTGGAGACAATTTGCAAAAAAGCAGATTGTTATTGGAATGGAAGTTTTTTATGAAAAGCGTCCTATTTGCGGCAGTTGCTTTGCCTTCGTACATAAAGTCGAACTTAAAGGGAATCGACATAGTTAAAAGCTGGCCCGGGCCAAGTTAAAAATATAGTCTATTGTATTTGATACTGTTGGCACGTGCCGTTTCATTGTGTAGCTGAAGAAACAATGGGTGCGTGGGCGTTTTCGTAGCCTATTTATAGCGACCACTCAATATAGCTATGTCTATTCCCNAGGGAATCGACAAAGTTAAAAGCTGGCCGGGCCAAGTTAAAATATAGTCTATTGTATTTGATACTGTTGGCACGTGCCGTTTCATTGTGTAGCTGAAGAAACAATGGGTGCGTGGGCGTTTTCGTAGCCTATTTATAGCGACCACTCAATATAGCTATGTCTATTCCCTTTAAAGTAAATCATCAGAGTTAAAAGCAGCTTAGCTGGGGGAATGGGACTGGGCATCAATCTAAATAGAGCCTGTTGTATTTGATGTTCTCGCCCAGGGGGGGGGGTCACTTCCATATAAACTGATACGGGGTTTGCCATTTTTTGGGGTCTGTTTTTTCGGGCAAAAGATAATTTATTGGGTGCCATTTTTTGTAAGATCATAAGTGGCCATAAATTTTGGGGTATCATTTTTGGAAAGATCACACAATTCTGGGTATCATCTTAACAAATAATTTTTAGGGTACTCGGTTTTGATCTAAGATATTAATTTTGGTATCAATTTCTAATATGAATTAAACTTTAAGGTATGCGTTTTATATTTCGTATAAATTTTGGGGTACGGTTTTTGGAAAAATCATAAATTTTAGGGTGTGATTTCACTTGTCGAAATGTGTTCTCGATAGATGAAAACAATATGAACATAAGTGGCATGTGGCCTTCTTTCGTTTTGTTCTTAGACATGGTCGCTATATTATTAAACATGCTATGGTAAATAGTCTTGTCTATAAATAGAACAAAGAAAACACTCTGAGACAGCATTGTTTCTTTAGCTATGCATTGTTCATGATGAAAAATTACAAGAAACTCAACTCTCAGGTCGCCAAAAAGTTAAGAAACTCCAGTACTGGGGAAATATAACTTAAGAAACTATTTATTTTAATAAAGGAAATTCTTAGCATATTTTTACTTTATTTTCACTTGTTTCCTGTATCATATTACTCGGAAGGTACTTGAGTAATGTCTAGGCATCGAAAAGGCTTCAAAAAGCTTCGTTTTGAAATGTTTAAGAGGGTACAGGAAGTAACCATGAAGATTGTTATGGAATTCGTAAGAAACTCGTAAGAAACTCCGAGTACTGAAAATCTGATAACTTTAAGAAACTTTCAGTTCTGGCTAAAATTCTTAGTTTCTTATAAAAAGATACGTGAAGCTAAAGAAGCACTGGCGTAACGGAGACACTTTGGGCCCTGAGGAACTTGGTGCAGGGACCGTGGAGCGGTTTTAAAATGGAGGGGCTAAATTGCGAGCGAAATTGAAGGCTTCTTTATTTACAATTCACTTTTAAGAAGAAGTCAAACTGCATTTGTATACTTGAAGCCGGCGATAAACGTTACAGGTGAGTATTACGATGTATTGCTTTCAGTAGCATACCAATTTTCTAAATTAGACCAAAGACCAAAGCCCGGTTTTCAATTGTCGAGACTTTACATCCAAAAGTTCTAAGAGACGACATTTTTCCATCGACTCGTAGTCTTCTTTAGAAATTCGTCGAAACATATGACTAGCGGCTACTTATTCCTCACCAAAAAAAATTTCTCTATTTGTAAAAATTCTAAACCTTATCTTTGAAAAAAGTGGGGCAGGGTCCTTAGTTCTCGAACTAAGGTGCCCTAAACTGCATTAAGCCACTGTGTTCATGGCGCGTGGCCAACTTTGATTTTAAAGATATATTTTTAGATTTTTCTGCTCCTTGCAAATGGAAGCAATTTGGCAAATGCAAGTGCACCTTGCACAAATCCTTTAACTTGAAGAGAAAACCCAATATTTCTAAAATGATTCGATATTTAAGTGAACTTTTTTGCATAGCAACTATACGGAGAAATTTAGCGAAGAAACAGATTGTCAGTTGCATCTGTTGTTATGAAAAACATTCAATTTTGCGGTCATGTTTGCTTCCTATTCATGATTGGTCAATGAAACCGAATTGCTAAAACACCTTAATTTTAATGAAATCATGACAGGTTCTTTTTTTACCAAACATGAATCAATAACCTGCCGTATTTTCCTTGCCGACAATTAAATTCTATTAAGATTCTCATTTTGACCCAATATTTAAACTGAGTATAGCCCTTTTTATCCTGTCACCTGCTCGTTGCCATGAATACAGTGAAACATCGAGAAAAAATAGTCCTTGCATTAATTTGTGTCAACTGTGAGCTGTGAATGACTTCAGTTTTAATGGATCGTTCTTTGTTTCACAAAATTGCTTATCTAGGTCAGAAACAATGTTTTGCAGGTTGACAAACTCTTACAAAAACTAATGAATTGGAAGATAGTTAAGGAAAGTGGTGGTTGCGAAACCCCACCCTTTTGATAAATCAAACTTCACTCAGTTTTTTTCGTAGGAAACCGCCTAGAAAAAATTGTTGTAGTCTTTCCAGAAAATTAAGGAACTCCACTAGAAGTGACAAGTGTAGGCCTAATGGTTGTTTATGATTTGGTTCTTTCTTGTTGTTCTTGGTTGAAAAAGAAGTCCTCGATGAATTTTGTTAAATTGTGAAATTCAATTTTATGAAAACCTAAAGGGAATCTAAGCATATAAAAGTGGCTCAAGCCACTTGCGGCCCAATTTTAGTCTAACAGATATCAGTATTTCCTGTTGACGTAAGTCAGTTACCTAAATATGGTTGGGCGTAAGTCAAGGTCTATTGTCTTTGCATGGCTTTTATCAAAGGTATATATATGCTTAGATTAACTTTAAGAAATTCTACAAGAAACCTTTTGTTATAGGGATTGGGCACAGAATCGAGAAACCCTAGTACAAAATCCAGAGCCAAGTTTCTTATAAAAATATGAATGTAGGTTATTACTTCGAACTTCGAAAGTACACATGTTTTGAGGAAACGGTTCNAAATTCAATTTTATGAAAACTTAAAGGGAATCTAAGCATATAAAAGTGGCTCAAGCCACTTGCGGTCCAATTTTAGTCTAACAGATATCAGTATTTCCTGTTGACGTAAGTCAGTTACCCAAATATGGTTGGGCGTAAGTCAAGGTCTATTGTCTTTGCATGGCTTTTATCAAAGGCATATATATGCTTAGATTAACTTTAAGAAATTCTACAAGAAACCTTTTGTTATAGGGATTGGGCACAGAATCGAGAAACCCTAATACAAAATCCAGAGCCAAGTTTCTTATAAAAATATGAATGTAGGTTATTACTTCGAACTTCGAAAGTACACATGTTTTATTTAAAACCAGGAAGAAATATGGGCTCCAAGTAATATAAAGCTTATTACTTTGAGATTCGAAACAAGTTGCTAAAATTGCCAAGCGACGTAGCCCCTTTTGGTCAGACGTTTGACCAGGTTCGACATTTCTTCAGTGACGTAGAAGTCGAAAGATTCGTGCATGCGCGCTTGTAAACAAACAGCTTGCTTTTCGGCTCTGTTTTCGTTGGCTTCCACGGAGATTGACCTGTTGTCAATGGTACTTCCAATGTCATTAGACTCCCAATGCAGTCTTTCGAAAATACTGGTTAAATTGTTTATGATTTTTTAATCAATAGATCTAAATAATTCTTTCAAAAGCGCTGCAAGGGTACTGATAGAGACTTGAGGGGCTCCTACAGTGGCACTGTATTCTGGTTTCCAACACAGGAGGCCTAACGTATAGTGGGGGGGGGGGGTACTTGCATAGAAACGCAACGCATGAAATGTCAAGATCTCTTTTTGCCGCAGAATCTCTTGTTAAAAGTACTTACATATGAAGTTTTCTTGCCTATGCTTCATATGACAGTTATTTCGTCTTTTTGTGTCCTTGCTTTTGGCCAATCGAATACAGCGCCTCGACGAAGGCTAGCTGAGCTGTCAATGCGTAATTTTGAAATCGTGCGTTAGTACTGTAGTGCAGTATCTATGTATAATATTAAGACTATTAAGTCTTAATATTGTACATACAGTATATACAGTAGATACTGCAGTACAGTACTTGTCGTTATTACCCATTGATAGCTAGCCTTCTTCGAGGCGTCGTATTTGACTGGCCAAAGGCAAGGACACAACAAGACGAAATAACTGTCATATGAAACAAAGGCAGGAAAACTTCACATGTAAGTATTTTTAACAAGATATTCCAAGGTAAGGTAAGATCTTGACAATTCATGCGTTAGAATATATGCAAATGCCCCTTCACCACTATACATTGGGTCTCCTGTGGTTTCTAATCGAAAATATTCAGAAACGTTATTTTGTTTCACGAAAGTTTATGCAGAAAATAAACAATCTGTCCAGAGCGTGAAAGTTAAGCTAGATTGTAGCTAGTCTTATTATTTAATTGAGTTGAAAGGACAACGGGCTTAAATTTTCGAGACGAAAATATCGATGCCAAAATGCTTCGAAATTTACGTTTCCAAGACTCGAAAACGAAAAAACTAATTAGTAGCTGACTCCGAATTGAAAAATATAATACAGCTATTGAAAAAGATGTGTCCTTTAAAAGTCTCTAAAAATTTAACAATAATCCTCCTCGTTGAACAGACAGCCAATAGACGATGCGCTAAAGATGGCGGTGAGGAACTTTTTACCAAGATACATTGCGTTTTTAATCGAATTCCTATGAAATTCTTAAAAGATTCTTAATTTGAACGCAATGCATCTTGGTAAAAGGTCCCTTACCGCCATCTTTAGCATTATCGTCTATTAAGCTCTTTAAATGGTAATCCTGTATGCTCACGTCCTGGAAGGTCGCAGATCAATCGAGCGCCTAGACTGATTATCTAAGTCCCTTGAATCCACCAAGTCAAAGAGCACAAGGAAATAAGAAACTCCAGGTGATAAGTCTACCTAGTGCCAAACGGCTCTCTTTTGAAGCTTCAATAGCAAGGATATCTTTGTAGAATACCCCCAAACGACACTGCAGCAATCAAAATAGACATGTAAAGTATGTAGGGAAAGAAGATGCATCAATTTCTTTATCAGTAGATTGCACGTAATAGTCCATTCTCTGGACAGGTCCCGAAGTTGAATGAAGTTTTCGTCAACTTTCAAAGATTCTTTTATCTTCTAGGATCCTGGTTTGTTGGTTGCTACAGCGATGCAGATTTACTCACAAACTATGAAAATGTCGACATCTCAGGGGATATTGACGGCCTATCCACAACGTTCATCGACGAAAATGCAATTGCCTGCGCAGTCAAATGCTCAACAAGAAAGACGCCCAAGAAATATGCAATATTCTCACAAACAGGCGTCTGCCTCTGCGCTGCCCAAGCCTATAACACATCGGGTGTGGTCAGCAATAACCTCTGCGCGGCCAAGTCATGTGACTTCAACCAAACAATCACTGAATGTGATGCAGAGACGTCTTATCATTGGCTGGTTGATACTTCAACTTTATTGACAGCTATCAATATTGTTACATCCGGGATGCTGCATGGATCTGTTCCACAGAATATCACTGTTTCAACAGTATCTGGTAAGTCCTGTTGTTCAGTCTTCTATTTGACTCTATCTTCTGTTTGGTCTTGTGCTATAAAACTGCGAGAAGTCTGTGTCTTTTGAGCCAAATACTTATAGTTGTTAGCCTTTCAAAGTTGTATACATTCAATTTTAAAGAGGTTTTATTTTTCTTAGAGAGTGTCCCAAAATTGTACGGCTGCTGTGGAGGAGCTGTAACTTTAGTTGTCTCGTTTTTTAAACAGCTGCTTAGAATAGGCTTCAACATAGAATTTGAGACCTTGTTTGAATCAATCTGGCAAGACGTAGTCGTTGCATAGGGCTCAAATCTTTAAAAAGGTGGGTGTAAAATTCCATAGCATTTTTCTTTGGATTAAATGTCTTGAAAGGAACTTAGGGTACTTTGCTGTAAATCTGCCGTGGACATTTTTAGATATCTTGATTATTTTCAAAATGGCGGCATTTATTATTTCTGAGGCTGTGACGTCATCAAATTTCTAAATCCTAAACCAGAAGAGCGACAGATTTCTGCTTGCGACCATATTGTAGACCTTCATAAACTATGGTTTTCTTGAAGATTCTATCATTTTTCCTCTATTGATTTAGGATTTACGACGATTTAAATTTTTTTCAAAATTTTCCATGAATTCTTTCAAAAAAACTTATAAATGCTGCCATTTTGAACCTAAGCAAGATATCCAAAGATTTCCACGGCAGATTTACAGCAAAGTACCCTAAGTTCCGTTCAAGCCGTTTAATTCGGAGAAAATTGTAAAAGAATTTTACACCCACCTTTTAAAGATTTGAAAGATTTGAGCCCTATGCTGCAGTGCCTTTGTTTATAAACGATACTGAAATCAAGTGGATATTACGAGAGAAGGTTGTAGCGTTGCTTATTAAAGTCTGTCTCAAATTAGATGTCGCGTGAAAATGCCCGCGAATGACAACAATTGGATTGGCTTGCATCAGTAATTTTGCGTTATCGCAAATCTCACGTGACATCTAATTTGAGACAAACTTTAATCTGTCGACATTTGAAAAAGGGTTGATACTGTTGCTTGCATTAGAAGCATTAGAAAATTGAATTTAAATTGAATTGAAGGGAATTAAAACAATATTATAAACTATTTATATTTTCTTCATAGCCAACGCCCGCAACATTTCTTTCCAATACATTTTTGGCGATGGAATAACAGCCGACTACGTCAAATCACGTGTTTTTAATTACGTTTGGACCAAGACTGGGTATTACAAAGTTACTGTAACAGCTAAAAATGCTGCAGCCCCATCCCTTGGTATCACTGATAGTAAAATATTCCAAGTGCTGACACCACCTCGAGGAGTCAAGGTTAGTGCGCCGATTGCATATGAGACCGAATTGGACTATTTTTATACTGCTGCTATCATGGAAGGAGGTAATATGTCTGTTGGTGCAAAGGTTTACATCGGTGAAGCTGAGTTGCAGACCGTCGCTCCTATTCAAGTTGATGGTAATTATTAATTTTGTTATTAGTGCTGCGAAGTCAGTTTTATATTCTTGTAAAATTGAGGTTTTCGTTATCATGAATGAGTGAGCAGGCATCATGAGACATCGGCGAAGCTGAGTTGCAGACCGTCGCTCCGATTCAAGTTTAAGGTAATTAATAATATTATTATTAGTGCTGCGAAGTCAGTCTTGTATTCTTGTAAAATTAAGGTTTTCATCATCATGAATGAGTGAGCAGGGAATATGTCTGCCGGTGCAAAGGTTTGCATCGGTGAAGCTGAGTTGCAGACTATTGCTCCGATTCAAGTTGATGGTAATTAATACTAATATCCTTTCCCAATTGAGGCTCATATATTCCCAATTATTTACCTTGGGGTACTTTACTTTTTGAGGCCCAAGCGCCATCTCCACTACAAAAAAAACTGTTTTGGCAAAGCGTTTACACAACGAGGTTTATCAGTGCCTAGTCATTATTTGTGGTGAGCGTGCCATTTTTACCCGTGCTAAGACTACGTAGACTAAAGACTACGCACCTATTGCCCCGCATGAAAGCACTTTTTCGGGTTTCGAAAAAATGCATCTTGTCCGCGCATAACTGCATGCGCATGTAATGAAATTCGCATACCGTAAGTCCTCGAATAAGCCCCCACCTTCGAATGACCCCTCCCCTCGAATAAGCCTCCACTTCAGGCCTTGTTTTAACAAATAATCCCCACCCTCGAATTAATCCCCATGTGAGTATTGGAATTGAACACAGATTGAATTTTACATGCAAGTATACCTTCTTGACGACGGTTTTCTATTATGTTTCAATGTTAAACTCACGCAAATTAATTACAATAAAATCTCCTGTAAATTTGCGTTCATGAGATGTCTTTCGCTGTTCTCCGTACCCTAATCAGCTAGAATATCAGTAAATCATCAATCATCCATCTTACTAATAAGCCCCCTCCCTCGAATAAGCCCCCATCTCAAATAAGCCTCCATCCGAAAATTGATGTTTACATATAGATAAAGAGTCCATCTCATCGGAAAATCCAAGATGGCCGCCGTTACGATTCGTCCCGTTTCTCAGCGTTCAGTGCCGGTTTCTTCCGTTTTATGGCTTGATTTTCTTCAAGGAAGTCACTCGATGTTTTCTGGAGGTGTCTTGTCGTCCATCATAGATAAGAGTCCATCTATTTTATTCGTTAAATGGTGCTGTATTCACACACAACGAACGGAGTGATGGACAACAACAAACAGGATTGAGCCGGGCTAGTCCCAGCTCCTACGCAGTCCTTGCGCTAAGTGTCCTACGCAGTTCTCAAACACATAAGCCCACGGGGTCTTAATCCAGGATTTACGGTATAGGCGCACTAAAAGCACACAGTAAAACATTTTGGCAGCGGATGCACTAAGTATCAAAGACAACATTTTTTAACTGCTAGCAATTGCTGGTACATGTCTTTCGTACCAAGTTTAGTCTTTACCATTTTAATTGTGATCTTTAGATTTCGACAAAACGCCACAATTTTATTAGGACAACTTTTACTTTATTTTTGCAAAAAGCTATCCTTATAAGCGCATGCCCCTGTCTTTCGGTTGTGCCTTTATGCAGGGGAATAGGGTAACCATTGTTCCCAGCTCAGATGAATTTTGATACGCCTATAATTTTTATCTGCGCAATGCCACAATTTTCTGTATTGTACTAGGGCATTAGACTGCGTCTTCACAATACCGGTAGAATTTTCTGCCGGTTTGGAAGGTGTCTGAATCTCATTCTAATAGCTTATGACGATGGAATTTGGAGTCAATTATCCAATAGCCTTTTTAGCATAGCCTCCAAATCTTTGGCATCTTTGAGAAAACATTGCACGGATGGTTTATGCATCTTCTGTTTGATTTAATGGCTTGAAAAGAACTTCAGGTACGTTTCTATAATCCTATATGTAGCATTTCTGATATCTTGATTATTTTCAGAATTACAGCGTCTTATTTGCTTGGGCCAGTTTGAGAATGTGACGTCATCAAATTGCTAAATCGTAAACTAGAAAAGCTACAGATTTTTGCTTGCATCCATATTATTAGACCTTCATAAACTATAGTTTTCTTGAGGATTGTACCGTTTTTCATATCCCCATTTAGGATCTACGATTATTTAATTTCTTTCAAAACTTTTCATGAGTTCTTTCAATAAGAAGAAAACCGCTGTTACTCTGAAAATAATCAAGATATTAGAAAGGCTACATATAGAAATATAGCAACTTACCTGAAGTTCCTGTCAAGCCATAAAGTCAAACGAAAGATGCATTACCCATCCGTGGAATGTGTTTTAAAGATTTGGAGGCTATGATAGCCTTTTTAGCTATTCTGCAAAAGAGTCTGGATCAAGCGAAAACTTTCTACACTTCTACTCGTAAGGCTCAATTGATCTACAGAAGAGCTTTTATCACTATTATCTGTGTTATCTGTGAAGAGAAAAGCTTGAAATCAAATATACTTTCAAGTCTCCATGATTCGCGCGATGACGTCCGTTTCCTGTCATTGTCGATGCAGGTACGGCAGCACTCTATGAATGAATGTGTAGTTGTGCAAGTGGTTATGTGAATGAATGAAAAACCGTACGAATGAATANTTCCAAAACCAAACAAACTCCGAATCAAATTACACCATAAGAAACGGGAGAATTTCAGCTTTAATCATGAGCGATAGGACACCGATTGTGTATCAGTGTAAAATTTGTGTCAGTGGTGAGCCACCTTAACCTATTGTTTGTGTGTTTTGACCTTATTTTTACTTGTAGTGAGCCACCTTACCGCTGGTCGGTGAATTTAAAAAATTTTGGTAGTGAGCCACCTTAAGTGCAGATCCACCTTAAAAGTAAACCTCTAACGAGAAATTTCACTATTTCACTATTTCACTATTTCTCGTTAGAGGTTTACTTTTAAGGTGGATCTGCACTTAAGGTGGCTCACTACCAAAATTTTTTAAATTCACCGACCAGCGGTAAGGTGGCTCACTACAAGTAAAAATAAGGTCAAAACACACAAACAATAGGTTAAGGTGGCTCACCACTGACACAAATTTTACACTGATACACAATCGGTGTCCTATCGCTCATGCTTTAATTTGATATATTAATTATTTTGAAAAAATTCGTTGATTATGTGTTGCAAGACGAATGTCACCTGTGCTTGTTGCAAGACGAATGTCACCTGTGCTGATTGAGCCGGGCTAGTCCCAGCTCCTACGCAGTCCTTGCGCTAAGTGTCCTACGCAGTTCTCAAACACATAAGCCCACGGGGTCTTAATCCAGGATTTACGGTATAGGCGCACTAAAAGCACACAGTAAAACATTTTGGCAGCGGATGCACTAAGTATCAAAGACAACATTTTTTAACTGCTAGCAATTGCTGGTACATGTCTTTCGTACCAAGTTTAGTCTTTACCATTTTAATTGTGATCTTTAGATTTCGACAAAACGCCACAATTTTATTAGGACAACTTTTACTTTATTTTTGCAAAAAGCTATCCTTATAAGCGCATGCCCCTGTCTTTCGGTTGTGCCTTTATGCAGGGGAATAGGGTAACCATTGTTCCCAGCTCAGATGAATTTTGATACGCCTATAATTTTTATCTGCGCAATGCCACAATTTTCTGTATTGTACTAGGGCATTAGACTGCGTCTTCACAATACCGGTAGAATTTTCTGCCGGTTTGGAAGGTGTCTGAATCTCATTCTAATAGCTTATGACGATGGAATTTGGAGTCAATTATCCAATAGCCTTTTTAGCATAGCCTCCAAATCTTTGGCATCTTTGAGAAAACATTGCACGGATGGTTTATGCATCTTCTGTTTGATTTAATGGCTTGAAAAGAACTTCAGGTACGTTTCTATAATCCTATATGTAGCATTTCTGATATCTTGATTATTTTCAGAATTACAGCGTCTTATTTGCTTGGGCCAGTTTGAGAATGTGACGTCATCAAATTGCTAAATCGTAAACTAGAAAAGCTACAGATTTTTGCTTGCATCCATATTATTAGACCTTCATAAACTATAGTTTTCTTGAGGATTGTACCGTTTTTCATATCCCCATTTAGGATCTACGATTATTTAATTTCTTTCAAAACTTTTCATGAGTTCTTTCAATAAGAAGAAAACCGCTGTTACTCTGAAAATAATCAAGATATTAGAAAGGCTACATATAGAAATATAGCAACTTACCTGAAGTTCCTGTCAAGCCATAAAGTCAAACGAAAGATGCATTACCCATCCGTGGAATGTGTTTTAAAGATTTGGAGGCTATGATAGCCTTTTTAGCTATTCTGCAAAAGAGTCTGGATCAAGCGAAAACTTTCTACACTTCTACTCGTAAGGCTCAATTGATCTACAGAAGAGCTTTTATCACTATTATCTGTGTTATCTGTGAAGAGAAAAGCTTGAAATCAAATATACTTTCAAGTCTCCATGATTCGCGCGATGACGTCCGTTTCCTGTCATTGTCGATGCAGGTACGGCAGCACTCTATGAATGAATGTGTAGTTGTGCAAGTGGTTATGTGAATGAATGAAAAACCGTACGAATGAATAAATGAATGAATAAATGAATGAATAAATGAATGAATAAATGAATGTGTGAAAAAATTGAACAAGTATCCTTGATCAATCCTTCCGCGAAAATGGTTTGTAACTCCGTAGTAATTCGAATTGCAAATCTTTTGGAATGTTATGAAACCTGTTAGAATGCATTGCAAACTTCCAAGGCTTTCGGTTGAATTTTGAAAAGTCTGTATGTACCGTGTGACCCAAGAAAACTCCAAAAAAACGTTTCTTTCAGCATTTAGTTCGAAACCACAGCTAACGTTTGGATGTTGCTTGATCAATACAAAGCATGTGACAGTAGCTTTTGATTTCAAGAACCTAAATACGAGCTCGCTCGTGAAGTTTGTTGTGGGTCACCCGGTAGTATATTGCAGGACTTGAAAATTGCATCAAGTATTTGAAATATTTGCTGAATATTATCTTCTGACACCGGTCACAACTAATTGGCACGCAAAATCTAAAGAAGAAGATGCAAGAATAAAAGTAGAGCGTTGATTTAAAATTAGCCAATGAGAAAGACCACGCTCAATCCATGTTTGAACCGTTTGAACAACAGAACACCCCCCTGAAACGCTTCCCCGCTGAAACGCTTCCCCGCCAAGGGGAAACGATGACCCGCCAAGAAAATTTGTTTNTTGTGGGTCACCCGGTAGTATATTGCAGGACTTGAAAATTGCATCAAGTATTTGAAATATTTGCTGAATATTATCTTCTGACACCGGTCACAACTAATTGGCACGCAAAATCTAAAGAAGAAGATGCAAGAATAAAAGTAGAGCGTTGATTTAAAATTAGCCAATGAGAAAGACCACGCTCAATCCATGTTTGAACCGTTTGAACAACAGAACACCCCCCTGAAACGCTTCCCCGCTGAAACGCTTCCCCGCCAAGGGGAAACGATGACCCGCCAAGAAAATTTGTTTCCCCGCCGAAATTTTGCTCTTCCCCGCCGTAATTTTTGTGATCCCGGCCTAAAATTTATAATTAGGGAATTTTCCCCGCTGTCTTTATAATGCCCGGCGGGGTCGTTACTGGGGGGTGTAACAGACGATTACGGAAAAGATGGCGTCGGGGATATTTTCCCAGAATTCATCACGTTCTTTAGTGGAATCACTTATGCTTACTAGACTTATTACGATGAGTCCCAGTAATCGCTCATCAAAACAAGACTTGCATCAAACGGAGACCGCTCATACTTGGACTCAGGATATTTCAGTACTTGTTAGGACATTTCAAAATTATGCGTTTTATTATGAGTAGTAATTTGAGCGTCTATCAGTCTTTCAATAGCGATAACTACGACTCTGTAATCAGTCTATTTGCTTATGGCTCTATTGAGATTCTACAATGGAGCGCAAAGAATTATGGGAAAATGTCCCCTGTTGCCATCTTTTCCTTAATCGTCTATCGTGGAATCCCTGATTTCCTAAAGCCTGTCTCAAATCAGATGTCACGTAAAGTGCTCGCGAGTAACAACAAATGAGGTGATTTGCACGAGTAATTTTACGCTGTTGCAAATCTCTTTTGACATCTAATTTGAGACAGACTTAAATTTCAAAATGATGCACTGTATTTACTCTGGTTTCTTTTCTTTCGGATCTTGCTTGCCGATTTGCTATGGCCAGTGTCAGACAAAAATATTTTGAAAATGGTTTCTTTACTGAATGCGACTCAAATAATGAATTTAATGCATTTTCTTGTACTTAGGCAGTTTCATACCTATATTTAAGTTTCAAAAACCATAATTTTAAACACACTTACACTATAATATATTTTTTAAATGCGTTTTCATTCCATTAATTGCAGATGCCTTCATTGTACCAGTTGGAGCTAATTTAGCCTATCTTATGAAGGCGAGCATGGTATTTTCAAATCCAAATCAAGGCGTTTACATCATGTCTAGCTACAAGTTTCCGACCAAAGGCTTCATCTCTGCATTTGAAGTTTTCTTCACAAAAGTTGGCTTTATTCGCTTTCAGGTAAGATTTTGATTTCAAATGTTTAATTGAACTTCTTTTTTTTTCATTTTAATTTATTTATACACAATATCCCTTCAGCTACTATTTAATAATACAAAAATGTACAGTTCTATTAATTAATATCATATAAAAAACAAGTTCTAAGCTAATTAGAGGTGCTGTTCTTCCAGGGAGACGTGTTTAATTGGCTTTCAGCTCGTCAAATGTATTTTTAGTTGCTTTTTAAATTGGCACAAGGTGGGAAGCTCCCTGATGCTTATAGGGATTTCATTCCAGACCTTAAGAGATGAGTAGGAAAATCCTTTTTTGGCATACTCTAGATTGTACCTTGGAATCTGGAGATCTCTACAGAATCGCGTATTGTAACTAGAGTATTGT
>REGM01000145.1:646114-674638 GCA_004194415.1 Aurelia aurita | reverse complement strand
TTTTAGTTGCTTTTTAAATTGGCACAAGGTGGGAAGCTCCCTGATGCTTATAGGGATTTCATTCCAGACCTTAAGAGCTGAGTAGGAAAATCCTTTTTTGGCATACTCTAGATTGTACCTTGGAATCTGGAGATCTCTACAGAATCGCGTATTGTAACTAGAGTATTGTAATCTTTGTTGGAATTTGTTCCTAAGATTTTCTGGGCAGAGTCTGTTCATGATCTTATAGGCCATAACTGCACGATCAAACGTAATAAGTTGTTCGACATGTAGGAAATTATTTGAGCATTCGTCTTTTATTCTGGACGTATCTATCATGGAAATTGATCTTTGTTGAAACATAGGGTCCAAATCTTTAAAAAGGTGGTGTAAAATTCTATTACCTCTTTCTTTGAATTGAATGGCTTGAAAGGATCTCAGGGTATTTTGCTGTAAGTCTGTTGTGGAAATTTTTTGATATCTTGATTATTCTCAAAATGACGGCATTTATTGTATTTGAGACCGTGACGCCATCAAATTTCTAAATCGTAAACCAGAAGAGCGACAGACTTCTGCTTGCCACCATATTTTAGACCTTCATAAACTATCAGTTTCTTGAAGATTATACCCTTCCTGTATTAATTTGCAAACATGCACAAAGGTAGGCCTAATAGTTCTGATTCTTGATACCATTGGATATACCCAAAAGACATTCCGCTTTTCCTACTACCCGTGAGTTGTGTTGATGGAATACTTTTCGATTCTTTCAGATGAAATTCGTACACACTGTTGTAAGAACAAAATTCGTTGCTTTTTCTAATAATTGAATTCCTGTTGATGAAGAAGGCAGCTATGCTTTGATCTTGGGTTTTTGCAGTGCTGGAAAAAGATTCTGGCTTCCTGCAAAGCTGCATCAATGTTTCAAAATCTCCTGCTTATTTCGCTGGTGTGGATGAGGTTTTACTGGTGTGAATTGTCGCCTTTCCCCTCCCACCTGACTCCAATTTTCCTTCATTGATATTTTCTCCAACTCTTCTGTTGCAAACTCCTGTTCCTTTCCCTTCCTTTCCTCTCCTCCCTTTTCCCTATTTCTCTCATTTTCGTAGTGATGCAGATCTATTTCCTTCTAAAGTCTGAATTTTCCTGCGAGATTTCTTCGCAACTTCGCGTATGTTTTCCATCACTGGTTTTTGGGCAATTTTGCGTTTCTTTGAGACAGAAATTTTGAGAAAAATCTTATATTGCGAGCACAGGGATTGCGCAAAACCATCAAAAAAGGTGTTTGTGTTTGATTTATTTCTTTCAGTTACACAGAAAGATTTCTATCGACACAATCGAATGAGGGGTGTTTTATTTATAGGAAATCAAAAGCATAGAACTCTTTTTTGACTTGTCTGGTCATGGGTAGTAGGAAAAGCGGACTGTGTTTTGGGTTTATCCAGTGGTAGCAAGAATCAGAACTATTAGGCCTACCTATTTGGATGTTTTCTGTGTCGATCTTCTCCGTTGTCCGACGATTTTGCATTTTCAGAAGGCTGTAATTGATTACAGCCTTCTGAAAATGCAAAATCGACAGGACAACAGAGAAGATCGACACAGAAAACATCCAAATAGGTAGGCCTAATAGTTCTGATTCTTGCTACCACTGGATAAACCCAAAACACAGTCCGCTTTTCCTACTACCCATGGTCTGGTATATATACTGCACATAGTTGCTATAAAAAACCGCTTATAAGAAATTATAGGCTCGATTTTTCAAAAATTAAGACCTGGCTACCTGGATTAAAACAGCTAATAAAATTCTGTAATTTGCAGCCTCAATTTGTCCGCGTCACGCAAAAATGTTTCGACATTGTGCAGTATTGATAAATGTTTTGAAACTGTTTTGAGTGTAATTTCTTTTGATACTTATTTCAAGATTTAAATAGGTGCTTTTGAAACCTAATTAACAAATATAAATTAATTCTACATTTAGAGAATTAAATATTTGAGAAACTTACAAGAAACAGTTGGTAGCAAAAATGGCCTAAAATTTAAGAAACTGGCTACCAAACCGGACCTCAGTCTCTTATAGTTACCTATACATGCTTTGTTTTTCTTTCACTATAGGTATACAGACCATCTTGTAGCAGTGGGACATATTGCTATGCTCTAAGTGCTTGTTACACTGGGGTATGCCCGAAGCCTGAAGTAGATATGATGAATGCAACTGCAACAGTAAACGCAGCGCTTTATTCAGTTACGACACCCAACTTCAAAATGATGTCTGGTGAGTATTTGTATTTACGTTAAACGAGGGGTGGCTGAAAAGTTCAGAGCCTGAAACCCCATTTGCACTACCGGTACAACTTTGGGTCCGTAACAAAAGTGATCCGTTAAACTTTTGTTACGGTTTTAAAGTTGTACCGGTACAGTGTAAACGGGGTCACAAGGCTGAGACCACGTTTACACTGTACTGGTACAGCTTTAATCCGCTACAAAGTTGTTACGGTTCAAGAGCGTTTACACTGCTCCAGTAAAAAATTATTCTATAGATAGGAGGAACCAAGTGTTACGGATTAGCAAGAACTTTTGAACGGGAGGCTGATCCGTCATACTTTTGTTATGGATCCAAAGTTGTACCGGTGCAGTGTAAACGGGGTCTGAAACTCAGGAGATATATAATTCAATCCGCTTGTGTATAACAGCTGCAGTTTCATTAGATATGCGAAATGGTTTTTCTGTTTCCTTGGGACGTTTGAAGTGATTGGGTCTTGGGTGCTTGATGCCAGTGAGCCCAGGATGTTTGAGGCGAGAGAATAACAAGATTTTGCAAAAATAGACACATTCAGTTAAAGCCATGTATGCATAGATTACCGTTCGATTTTTGCTTCGAGCTTCCAAATGGCTGCATTTAATATCAGCCACTTAAAATTCCAAGGAAAAAACTCATTCCTTCTAAATCTCGACACTTTTTCGCCGACAATTTATCCGCCGAAATTGTAAAGTTTCTACCAGAAGTTTCTTCACCGAAGTTTATCTGCCGGAAGTTTTAGCTTTAAAGGGAATCGACATAGTTAAAAGCTGGCCCGGGTCAAGTTAAAAATATAGTCTATTATATTTGATAGTGTTGGCACGTGCCGTTTCATTGTGTAGCTGAAGAAACAATGGGTGCGTGGGCGTTTTCGTAGCCTATTTATAGCGACCACTCAATATAGCTATGTCTATTCCCTTTAATGTACCAACAAACACCCACTTAAAAAGTTGATAAGTGAGCTGTAGCATAATTTGTAAATGAAGAATTAAAAGCATGGTCTTAATATTCTTGAAAAGGATATCCTTACCTAATGTAGTTAGTACAAAATTAATATATTAAAGTTGGTTTGAGAATGTACCATTCAACATTTATGGGTTCAGAAACTTTCCGTCCACCCTGTCATTTCTGTTTGGTCATATAATATTTGTGTTACATTTCAGAAATAAGCTTCATTGGAAATGCAACAGGCCTCGGATACCTGAAAGTTATAGCCCCATCTTTGGCGGTACAGCGAGGCGATGTGCTTGGTCTAATGNAGGCCAAAATGTTATGAAGGAGTCAAGCACAGGTCGTCCAAAGTTTTAAAGGTTTCAATAGCAACGCATTATTTGAATATTATTTGCTTTCAAAAGAATTATAGAATTATAGTGCGTTGCTATTGAAACCTTTTAAAACCTTGGACGACCTGTGCTTGACTCCTTCATAACATTTTGGCCTACTGTTTTAGTCTTGATGATGGTCTTTGTGTTTCGGAACTCGTAACTCCAAGAATTTTCAACCTACGGTGAAAATCAAACTATTGACATCTAAGTTAGCCTTTGTGAACTGTGACAGTCGATACCACAAATTTATATCGCTTTTCATTATGGCGATACGTTCAAATAAACGTGAGTACTTTTTTTGGGACACCCGGTATAACTTCAGTTGTCCCGTTTTTTTACACAGTTGCATAGGATAGGCTTCAGCTTATTGTTTAAGACCTTGTTTAATCAATCTGACAAGTGGTTGCTGATTTATAGCAAAGGAAAGGCAAAATGAGTGGTTGCTTCAAAAACAGCACTTTCTTTGTCTCCAGCAATGTCAAAATCAGGTAAATTTTTAAAGGAAGGGTTCTAGCGTTGTATGCAAATTTTTCTACATTCTTAAAAGGGTTAATGGTGTTGTTTGTCTACAAGACTTCTGAATTCTTGCAAAAAATGAGGAAATCTTCTGTGACAACTGCTATGAAACTTAAATGATTTTTCTTTTCATGCAGAGCTGGAACCTGTGAAAAAATAAGTATTGAAGTCAAAGCGAGTAACCAAATTCCTGCCTCAGCCAAAGAGAAGACAGTTTCCATAGCCATTGTATGTCCCATCAAGGAGCTAACAGTCACATCAAATCCATCATTTAGTGACACAAATGGAGTGAAAAAAGTACTCACTCCTTCGAATACAGATGTTGTATTGACTGTCAATTTAAAACAAGGATCGTTTGCCATTTACCGTTTAAATGATGTTGACAAGGTTTACCCGGAACAAACGAAAAACCACTCGGACGAAATCCTCCCTAAGCAACTCACTTTCAATTTTAAATATGCAAAACAGGGGATCTACAAAGGAGTTGTGTCTGCTGAGAACTCTCTCTCAAAGGAGAATTTCACGTTTGAAATTCAAGTGGTAGATTGTCAGCCGGAGGAATTAGAACTGACCGGCAGTCCGGAAGCAAAGAATCCAACTTACACAACACGCGGAGTTGACTACAAAGTAACCGGGAACATAAAGGTACCGGACTGTAACACCACTAAAGTTCAGGTCAAGTACAAAGTTGAGTTGATCGCGCTGGATCAAGGCGGTAAGATAATCGATGAACGGAACCTCACCAAGAACGCAATCACTAATGAACTTGTTTATGTGCTAGAGAAGCTCACAAGACCACCTGGTCGTTATGTAATTCGCTTCAAACAATCATACAAAACAGACAATGAAACTCAAACAATCACAAAGGATGCGTTTGTGACAATAAAACAAACGCCATTGTTCGCTGTGATTGCCAGTGGTAGTACTAGAGCAATACCATTAAAGAAGCGCCTGACACCGGATGCTAATACAACTGAACCGTATAATGTCACATTGGATGCAAGTTCTTCTGAGGACCCTGATAATAGAACAATGCCATTGAAGTATGAATGGCTTTGCAAAGCAGATTCATGGAGCCATCTTGAACTGGACAATAGAACGCTCTGCCTTACCAGTGACTTCAGGACTTTTCAGCCATTTACTACTAAAAAGCTAGTCATATATACGGGTGGATTGTATATAAACGTCACATACCATTTCCTGATTAGAGTCACTGTTCTGAGTAAGAAAAACGATGACAGGATGTCAAATTACACGCAGAAAATATCGTTTGTGGCTGGTGAACCACCGGCAGTTGCATTCCAGTAAGTTGTTTTTCTGTCGTTATACCTGGTGAGTCAGAAAAATGTATCCACTCTTTGAAACTCGTAATACAAAAAATATAAAACCGATTGACTGTGGGTTTAACTTAATTTTGAAAATTTATTTATCATTTACAATGCATCATCTAAATCTCAAATGAAGAATTCCCGAAAACTAGCTTCCGTTGGCTTTTTCTAGAACTATAAGTGATTGGCTCAACTTGATCCATTTGTCAACGATTAAAAAAATGGTAAAATAATGTTTTTTTTATGTCAGGTGCGTTGCTTTCTAATGATACGGGAACTGTTGAAATGTAATTATTGCTTTCCCATCAATACTGAGCATCAAAGTGTCAAAATCTACATGATAGTGAACAGGCCATTTTTGGCTGGTTTTGGGAATGTCAACAAACAGGACCTTTGGTTAATTCCTAATTTCAGAAGGAAATAATGCACCTAGAATTATGAGAAAAGTCTTGAAAATTAATTTGAAGCCTCAGTGACATGATGGAAGTAAAATTTTACACATTAGTTGCATATCTATTCCTGTACGATTTTTCAAACAGCAGATACATTTCTTTGACTCACCCTGTAACATACATTTTCAACTAACGGGCGCCATACCGGGTGAGTCCGTAAATGTTTAGACGTTTTAAAGTCAGTAGCTTTAAAACCATTTTTCAGATTGCTATAAAGTGATTATACCTGTGTAGCTAACATATCAACTTTGATAAAACAATTTAGTTTGTCAAAATCGGTGGTATCGTTCTCAATTGCAAGCGATTTTATGAAATTACTTCATCTCAAAATCCTTAAAAACCTAAAATTAAGAAACTCTACTCTAGAAACGATCAGATCTCAATTCGCCGTTAGGAAACTTTTTAATTTTGGGTTATGAGTTGCAAAGTGTTTCAAATAGAAAGTAGATTACCAACCCAAATAGCACTAAAAATATAACTTTTGTTTCGCTTCTTTCTTCCAAAGGCTGGTTTCCAGTCTGCGATCGTCTGCGCTGTGTTCCCGATTTAATGGAAACACTTGCTTGCGATCCTTACGACCGTCGGCGATCGTGGATCGTAAGCGTCTGGAAAGTTGAACTGAGTTCAACTTTCCCGATCTTTACGACTGTCCCGATCTGGGAAAATTTTAATAGAAACACACATCGCAGACGATCGGCGATCGTCGCAGACATCCTTTTGTTTAAGAACAATAACATGGATCAAATTGCCCAATTAGATTTGAACTTCCTTGTTGACGCGCCTTCCTTGGGGTTTGAAATGATGCAGATGGAAGATGGAAGAAGGGATCGCCGACGATCGCAGACTGTCGCCGATCCTCTTACGATTTAATGGAAACCAGCCTTAATTCTCTCGGCTCAAAAAGCTATATTAGCGGTCCTCAATGAATTCTGATAAGTTGTGAAACTCGATTTTATCAAAATTAATAAACTCTGCAAGAAGCATTTACTATCTGTATCTGGAATCGCTCCAGCCACCTTATCTATACTTGCAAGAAATTTAGGGAACTTGTGCAAGAAGTTTTGTGATTCCTAAGATTTCTTCCATAAAAAGAAAACGCTGTAATTTTGAAAATAACGAAAATATGAAAACCCGCCAAATAGAATCATAGCAAAGTACCTGAAGTTCCTTCCAAGCCATTCAATCCAAAGAAAAATGTAATCCTCTGACTTTGCAGCCAAAACAGTCAGGTGGAAGAGTTCGAGCCCAGTACGAGCCCCACCACTTGAGCGTCATGACAAAGGGTCGCGGACTTGATTAGGTCTTCTCTACTTCTGCGATCCCAGCGCTTGGTGCTTAAAACTGCAACTTCACCTTCGCCTTCAAAGCACATTTTTTAGGTTTTGAAACCAATGCTATCAATAGATACTTTTGTTAAGATTTTTGCTTACTTCTTTAAAATTCTTTCTTTGCAAATTATTGTTTTTAATGTGATATTTTCAATGTTATTTTCCTTGTTTTAATAGATGATTGCGCTAAGGNGGTGGAAGAGTTCGAGCCCAGTACGAGCCCCACCACTTGAGCGTCATGACAAAGGGTCGCGGACTTGATTAGGTCTTCTCTACTTCTGCGATCCCAGCGCTTGGTGCTTAAAACTGCAACTTCACCTTCGCCTTCAAAGCACATTTTTTAGGTTTTGAAACCAATGCTATCAATAGATACTTTTGTTAAGATTTTTGCTTACTTCTTTAAAATTCTTTCTTTGCAAATTATTGTTTTTAATGTGATATTTTCAATGTTATTTTCCTTGTTTTAATAGATGATTGCGCTAAGGATGCAACCTCGAACCCATGGTAACAATGCAATGCGAGGCCAGTGCATGTGCTTGTGCATGTGCATGTGCGCTGAATGGAGGTGGAAGACACTGATAGCCCTGAAATCGAGGTTGCTAAAGATGGCGTCGGGGAATTTTTTACCATGATCTTTTGCGTCTTAAAGAATTTCCATTGCTTTGATTGGTCGATTCACCAAGGAACGCGAAGGATCATGGTTAAAAATTCTCTGGAGCCCTTGAGCACAGTCGTCTTTTGCTGAAGGGCTACAATGTGAAATACTTTAGAAATTGATACTTTTCTTTTTTAACAGATGTATCGCAAACTGTGATACTAAATGGAATATGCAAGAAAAGCTCATTTTGAAAGGACTGTGCCCAGGATGTTTCAATCTTCAGTAAGTACATTCACGATTTTTTTACAGGAAATTCTTTACAAACTCCACTCTCAGATCACAAAAAAATAAGAAACTCAAGTACTGGAAAAACATTACGTGAGAAACTTTTTTATTTCGTCTGATGCATACTTCCTCTTGTTTGTCGTACTTTATTATTTAGTAGTACTCGAATAATGTATCAACAGAGGCGTTGTTTCATAAAACTGGTCATGAAATGTTCCAGTGTATTTGAGGTACCTTACAAGAAACCATTACGAAAATTTCAGTAGAGCCAATTTCTTCGTTTCTTATAAAAGATACGTGTACCGAATGTTCGAAAATAATGCACCGTACCGGTGTTTGCCGAAACGTATAATCATAAACTGTTCGAATTATTTAACTACCAATCATTTTTACGCAGAAAGACTGCGTTCTTTTGGCCCAAAACAGCAACATGCTTCTGTTTGGTATGCGTTCTTTTGCAATGCGTAGCGATTTGCTTCGCTTTCGATTAGCGAAGCAAACGAATCAACAGCACCACTATTTCGCTAATCTTGCTTCGCGAAATATATCGTTTTTTTCAAACTTTGTCGATTCAACAAAGCAAAGCAAAGTTGCAACACAGAACAGCTGTGTTTGTCCAAAATAACGCACCCTTTGCCGCTCGAGTTTCCGTTTGCTGCCACATACAGTAGTGGTGCCACGGGGTTCACTGGGGTGAACACGTCTACCTCATTATTCTCAGGTCATTGTTCCTTTTTAAGCAAAGGTGCAATAAAAATGGCTTTTGTATATCTTTTTTCCACACCATTTTACTCAGGGCAGTACCTATTCCACGGTAACTTTTCACGGCTGGTGCCGCCCTTGGTCCCATATCCCAGTCAAATAGCTCAAACTAGGACTCATAATTTTTACAGACACAAAAACTGGAAAAAAATTTCCAAGCTGTTTTTATTTTCTGTCGTGGCATCCACTGCACAGTATTTAAAGCAACAACAGTGAAATATTTCCACTTTATGGCGAAAGAAACATTAGTCTTTCTACTCACAGTTTGCTTTCCCGTCTTCCAGCACTGGAAACTTGATTTTTTAGCCATTTTGTCGTCGGGGTTTTACTTAGACCATCCGCCATCACTATAGAAATGACTGTGTAAGAGTCGCAAATTTTGTCTGATTTCTGTGTATGTATGATTATTCGAGGGGTAGATCACTTCAATAATAGCTTACGAGATTTTGGGATTTTAAAATTTTTAAGGATTTTAAGAATTTAGACATTTGGAAAGCCAGATTTTTCAAAAATTTCGAGATTTTCAAAGATCTTTTAAGATTTTGCAAGATCTTTGAGGATTTAAACGATTTTTTAGATTTTCAAAGAATTTTCGAAAGATTGTTTTTGAGAATTTGTATCATTTCTTGGGGGAGATTTCTGGGATGTTTCTAGATTTTCGAAGATTTTAGGATTTTCTTTGGGATTTCTAAGATTTTGTGAAGATTTTCGAGATTTTCAAGATTTTTGAAGATTTTGCAAGATCTTTGAGGATTTAAACGATTTTTGAGATTTTCAAAGAATTTTCGAAAGGTTTTTTTGAGAATTTGTATCATACCTTGGGGGAGATTTCTGGGCTGTTTTTAGATTCTCTAAGATTTTAGGATTTTCTTTGGGATTTCTAAGGTTTTTCGAGATTTTGGGAGTTTTGGAGATTTTTATGATTTTTTACGAAATTGTACGAGATATTTGGAGTGATTTGCCCCTCGTAACTATGAGTCGTAGTTAGAGCGTCCGGCAGGTCTGTCAATAGCGATAACTACGATACTACGACGAATTTATCTCGCTTTCAGGGAGATTAAATATAAATGGGAAGTGCGTTTTAAAAATGGCTCAAATATCCCAGGAGTGACGGGATCAAAAGAAGACAAAGTGACACCAACCTTGTGGAATAAACAAAACCTCGTTATCAATGCTGACATTCTAAAGGAAAGCACGTTTTATGAAGTGAGCTTAACAGCTTGGTATGAAGGTTTTAATAAAAAGACTGTGATCACGACGGAACGGGCAACTGGAAGACTCCCTTATGGTGGATCTTGCATTGCAACGTAAGTAGTCACTTACTAGAGAAGAGAAGCCTCGCCCTTGTTTTGCCATCATCCCTACGGTCAAAAACTATTTTTTGTATCAAAGATTAGAATATGAGCATTGCACCTACCAACAAATTATCCTCTATTTTCATTGAGTAAGTAAACCAAGTGAAAGGATTTGTAGTGTGCGGTTAGACTTGTTATATGAGTCCTTATTTTCGCTCCATTCCCCCCTAACCATATCCCACAATACCCATTCCGCTTCAACTAAGTTTTAGCGGAATGACTGTAACAATAAATTTCAATTCAATGGAGCAAAACTTTGACTCATATCATCAGTCTAGTGTGCGGTCGCTTCTCTTGAGAGAAGAATTCTAAGCATCGAGTGGTCGGAATGGCCTAAGCTCAATTTCGTCGCCCCTTCTTGTCATTAGAAAATTGATTCACTTTGCCACCTTAGAAGCAACGTAAATCAAGTAGAACGAGCCTCAATAACAGATGTTTTCAACAAATAACTGTAGAAATACATGCGACACAACAGGGGCGATGACACAGAATGAAAATTTTTATTCTGTCGCAATGGTTTTTGGGGTTTATGGAGTTTTGTTGATCGCCAAATTTTCACTCGTGGAGAAGAGATAAGTTGCGGAAACTTGAAAGTTTATTCAACTTTGTGCACTGGAATGGTGAGGCTAATGTGTTGGGCATTTCATCGTTATTTTGGTTAAAAACTGTTGCCGCTGAGCGAAGGAGAAATTTGCAGCCAAAAAACACAATGTGAATTCAAAAAATACTTGCATTTCCATGTCCGTTATGCTTTGAAAACTTCTGAAATCTTGCTTTGTAAGCGAAAGAGACAACGAAGTTGGTTTCCAGTGAGAAAATGGCGTAAGCAAAGTGTTTTCGCGGGCTTTTTATCATTTGCTAGGCCGAAGCCCTTTTCTACAGAGTTTGAAAACAGAGCAGCGGCTGGCGGCCTAAAATGCTGGGTGGCAAACAAGGGCGATGCTACTCTAATTAATGTATTCAGCAATGGAGTACGATTTTAATTCGAAAATTGTTTTAGAAATCGGAGTATTGGCAGGAAATCGAAGCTTAATCGAAACTTGTTTTACGATTGCAAGAAATTGCCAGCCTAAACATTTCTTCTGTCACTGGTCTTTGAGCCAATAATTTAACGTCTGATTCACCGATTGATTGATTGACTGACTGACTGACTGACTGACCGACTGACTGACTGTTTGATTGGTTGATTGATTGATTGATTAACTGATTGATTGATTGATTAATTGATTGATTGAGTGATTAACTGATTGATTGATTAATTGATTGATTGAGTGAGTGATTAACTGATTGATTGATTAATTGATTGATTGATTGAGTGATTATATGATTGATTGATTGATTAATTGAGTGATTAACTGATTGATTGATTGATTGATTGATTGTGACTAATTCACAAATCAAGGACTTTATGATTAAAAAAAACTTGCAACTTTTGGAAAATCGCCAAAATTTGATCATGTTACCGATCTTTAAATTTTCAGAATTTAGTAGGTTGTCATTATTTTGTTTTTCCGGAAGCGAGACGATGAAATTACGGCATGAAAAACCTTATTTTGAGCAATAGTATTTCACAAAATAAGTAATTTTTAACCAGAAATCTAAAATTTGCGATTGCAGACGAAAGTTCAAGTCCTACACGACATAAGACCTTTATCAAGGGCATAAGAATTCTTCAAAACCAGGTAGCTTCTAAAAGCACAAATTTCCCACAATTCAAAATCATTTCAAGACTTTGCAATGTATCTAAACTTAATTTGATTCTGGACGATGGGCAGATTAGCGTCTGCCGGGTCAACCGTCAAGTTGCAACAAAATAACAGGAAGCCGCTCTAAAAACATCGCGGCTAGTGTAATCTTAATAACCGCAACCTATGACCACACCATTTTTAAAAAAGCAATCCAAACGTCTTCTACCGCCCATATGGTGATATAATCAAATTTTGATGATTTTCAAATGGTAAGTTTTGTTGACACACCCTGTAACTGATCAATATTTGCCTCTCTTATAGGCCAACCAAAGGCACTGTAGCAGAAACAAAATTCCAGATTCAATGCAAGAATTGGAAATGTCCTGATATACCGATCAAATATGAATTCATGACGAAATTGAAGGCCAAACCAACCGTCAGCGTCAGCAGCATCTCCCGCGAAGATTTCCCGATATGGTTTGCTGGCAACGAACCGCGAAATCCCGCGAATATTCTCCCGCTTGGTGACCCCGATAAAGGTTACAATCTGACGATGGTCGTTAGGATATACAATTCTTTCAATTCGTTCAGACAGCTACCTGAGATGTATATCATGGTAATGCAACAATTAGACTTGTGACCTCACATTAAGATCCAAAATTTGCGGACCGTTAAAGTTTCGGACAAAAGTTTGTCCGAATTTGTCCGAAACTTTTTTGTGGTTTACAAAAATGGCTGCCTCAATAGAAATTGCTGCCTCAATAGAAATGTACGCGCAAAGGCTGCTGGTTGAATAAGAGCCTTTAAAAGCGTCCAGAAACTTTTTTGGCTATATTTTTGCTGATGACACTTCGATTTGAAGCATTCAGTGCCGATCTTTGGTTAAAATTAAGTTAATTCTATGCAAATATAACTCATTTCAAGCGAAAGATTTGTTCAGTGAGCTGTAAAAAAAGGACACTGTTTCCGCTTTTTCAAAAAATGTCCGAAGCTTTTTGTCCGAAACTTTTCCGTCAGAAACATTTGAATTTTAATGTATTTGTTGCTTCGCTCCAAACTTTCTTGAACTGAATTTTTGCTATTCGCTCCAACGCAACTATGACTCATAACCTTGCTATTCAAAAACTCGGACCTGCAGCCCCAATTTTTGAGAGCGGCGATAATTCTGGATGACATATTTGGATAAAAGCTGTAAACAAGCTCGAGGTTATTCTCCAGTACTTTGTGAAACATTTTCAGAGCCGTATTGAAGAAATATATCGGCATTTGCGCACATATTTGCTGTGATATCAAAGAATTCATTATTTTTAGCAAGCAATATGCTCTCGAGTCCGGAATAGACGGGGGTCTGGAATGAACGGGGTGGGTGGAAAATTTCCCTAATCCTAATAAACGTTGATGGTTGGAAAATTCAATCTCTAGTTCTGTAATGGGACAAAACGCACAATTGGTTTGACCGTAAAAACAAGTTAAAAGTCTTAGAAACTATCAAAACTGAAAAATACAGTTAAGTCACATTTCAGGAAAGATGATTTCATATGTTTCACATTTCAAGATGCTCGAAGTTAATAAATGGGGGGTCTGGAATAAGATATAGGATGTCCTGGGTGGATTATTTTCAAAGAATTAATAAGCGGGGGGAGACGTTTATTCCGAACCCGAGAGTAGACAATTATGCTCCGACCATTTCATNAATTTCCCTAATCCTAATAAACGTTGATGGTTGGAAAATTCAATCTCTAGTTCTGTAATGGGACAAAACGCACAATTGGTTTGACCGTAAAAACAAGTTAAAAGTCTTAGAAACTATCAAAACTGAAAAATACAGTTAAGTCACATTTCAGGAAAGATGATTTCATATGTTTCACATTTCAAGATGCTCGAAGTTAATAAATGGGGGGTCTGGAATAAGATATAGGATGTCCTGGGTGGATTATTTTCAAAGAATTAATAAGCGGGGGGAGACGTTTATTCCGAACCCGAGAGTAGACAATTATGCTCCGACCATTTCATTTTATCATTTTAAATTCTTTATACACAAAATCCCATGAAATATTTTCAACAATTTTATGCAATTTTATAATATGCTTCAAAACCACGTTGCCAATATCTCAAATTTTATTTGATATTTGATGTAAAAGCTTTATAGAAAATGTAAACATTAGTAGAAGTTTTGAAAGTCGGTATCGGTCTCTTTTTAAGCACGAGTTATGACTGAAAATTTCCTGTTTTCGAGTTCAAAAAAACTTTGACCAAGACTCGCTACAGAGTCCTACTGTGGCGTTCCTTTGGCAATCAAAATAATCAAGATTTCATTCAAATTCAACCCTGAATTTAAACAGCCCGATCTAAATGTTATGAAATAAAACAATGTTAAAATCTTAAACAATACAATCATGATTGTTTGATTGCCAAAAGAACGCAAGGCTAGTTATTGCTATTTTACAACAACAACAACAACAACAACAGCGAACTGAGAATTTATGCTCCTCCGCAGTGGAGTGTTTCTGTACCATTGATCGTGCTGTAAAAAGAAACGGAGTGTAAACATTGGAAGGAGTAGAGGAAGTCTACCTATGACCCGCTACATTTCGCTATTCACCCTCTATCATGATAAATGACCCATGCCAAAATTTCGATTTTTCAGGTGGAGAATGTGAAAGCAAGTGCAGGTGAGAATGCCTCCGCAGCCATCACAGCAGCTATTGAGAATTCGAAACCAAAAACGAATGATTCCTCCTCACTGTCTCAATGGGCGTCCAGCGCAGCCTCAATGTTGAACGAGGAGACACCTGAGACACCTGGAGCGACAACAGAAGCTCCCAAAACTAGCAATGAAGTGCAAGAAATGGAAAATGTAGGTAGAATATTGAAGAAGCTCCCCATACCCTATTGCCTCTTATTTCATTCATTTCATTTTTATTTATTTCAACAGGGTTAAATGCATTCAGTATATTTACATAAACTGATTTTCAATGTGCCCTGCTTAAGAACATAGCCTAATTACATGGATTGTTATATAAATTACAAATCAACTTTAAGATCCTATATAAAAGAAAAGAAAACTTTAAAAGAAGAGACTCAGAAGTCATACGTATGTGCTGAAAGAAAGTAGATTAAGAATATCAACCTCTTTGATCTTTCAAAAACTCTTTTAGTCTCATTTTGAAAGTAGCTAGCGCAGGAGCTACTTCGTGCTCTGTATCTGTGAAGTTTTGTGGTGTGTGTGTACTTTAGTTTGTGTGTTTTCTTTTTCTTCTTCTTCTTCTTCTTTAGTTGGAACATAGTCGTAGGAGGGAGATTGCCTGGAGACGATCAATGCGCTACAGTTCTAACTCTTTGATAGATTTTGCTCGAGCCTGGACCTCCGAAGGAGCACGAGTGTGCACCTTTGGGTTATTGATGTTACTCGTTTAATCTAAAAGCGCGTACAATCGTCGAACAGAACAGGGCATCTTTTAAGACATCTTTACTGGTGGGGAATGTATCAAAAGGGCACCTTAAAATAGCCCCAAAGAGCATTTTGCAATGTCAATAGAAACAGCTATTTATTTTTGTAAAAATAATGCTAGAGAATCCGTCTCTGTTGCCTAAGCTGTCCTTTGAAGTAAACACCCTAAACACGATCGCGTCAGTTTAGAACTCACTCACAATAATACATTTTTTGAAACAAAGTAATTAGATAATACCAAGTTAACATCAACGCAAACTGTAAACGAGATTACAAATCTGATAACATAAAGGAGTGCTATAAAAATGCGGATTTCATTGTCTTTTATCAAACCTGTCCTGAATCTACATTTATCATATTCTGAAGAAAAGATTTTTGACAGAAACGGGCACCTCGCTGGTGGGGAAATGGGCATGACTGCTGGGGACATAGAAGGGGCTGGTGGGGAATTTCCCTACGAAATTGTATGTTAAAAGATGCCCTGGAACACAATGGCGAGTTGTTTGCTTCAGAACTGTCTGTTGAAATGACTATAGTTGGAATAGTTTATTGTTGAATTATAAATGTCATACATAATGGGATCTCGCTGACGATAAGTCCTTTTCCACTACGGATGGCACGTAGTTTATTAATCAATTGTTGTTTTTTTAATAGTTTATTTTAATGAATAAAGAAGAAACAATATCTACCGGGTGTCCCAAAAAACTTCGAACAGATTTGCTAAAGCCTGACGACCAAAATTTGATGAAAACATAAGAAAATTAAAGTGTTTTCAAATTGGAAATATTTTACAAACAAGTCATAAAGATGTCCCAAAAGAGCAAAATTTGTCGTTTTATGAAAGAATTAGGGACAAAGAGGGGACAGTTTCTACCAATTTTGTGGTCAATGTTCATGTAGGGATAGAAATTTTTTATTGTCACTATTTTTAGCGATAATGTGGTTTTCATTGAATTTTTTCAACCTTTAATTTTTTTGCAGACACGAGCGACCATCATCGAATCAATGTCAGCTGCAGATCTAGGAAAGAGTTCCATCGCTGATATAAAACAGTTTGGGGAAGCTTTGTCAGCTGTCACTTCCAAGACTAATCAGTTAAACGATAAAGCACAGGTAGGTACCGCAAATGTTCGATAAAACCCCCACTATTGAAAAAGCCCCTTCTCGAATGAGTCCCCACCCTAAAAGCTCATTTCCACTTCATTGGCAATTCGCAAAACGCATGCGATTTGCGATTGTAAATTTCGAATGCATGCGAATTAAATACACACTTCAAAGTTGTTCACACGAATTTCAATTGTTTATCCAGCCAAACCTCTTTTTGATAGCGCTTGTCCCCTTCTTCCAGTTGTTTCGCAAAGTTGTTTTCTAATTGGCTGCCTTCAATCCAGGACAATGGTTCGCATGCGAACGTTCGCAAGAAATCAAACATTGCGAACAGGTCAAAATCGCATTGCAAACGTTCGCAAGAGAATTTCAAACAAAAAATTGCATGCGATTTGCGAATGAAATGGAAATGGGCCTAACTCTAATTTTGACAAATAAGCCCCCACTCTCGAATAAGCTCCCATGGGGTATTGGAATTTAATTTGACATATATGTATACCCTTTTTGAGGATGGTTTTATATTATGTTTAAAAATCTTGTAAAAAAAACTTGTAAAAAATCTTTAGAATACCATCTCCTGTAAATTTGAGTTAAAAATTGGGATGTCTCCTACCGTTCTCCTTTAATTTCATTTCATTTTTAATTATTTACCCAGGGTAATACATTCAGTTATAAAAGAATAAACTGATTTACAATGTGCCCTGCTAAAAACCTAAACTAATAACAATTTATGTTGCTATGATTAAATTATAAGCCACAGAATAAGCGCAAAAAAGAAAATCTCAATTCTAAGAAAGGAAAATTGACCAAACTCTATGTTCGATGTGTGATATTCATTTTTGAATATCTCTATTACTTTTCAAAAACGTTTTTAGCCTGTTTTTGAAAATCGCCAGCGATTGGGCGGTTTTAATTTCGGAGCTCAATTGATTCCAAACAGTCACTCCGCGATATGAAAAGCTACGTTGCCCATTTGATGTTTTACATAGTGGGATCCTAAGATCTGTTTCAGTATTGCGTAGGACCCGATTCCTTGAATCAGACAGTTTGTGAAACATGTCCTGCATATAAGGAGGTGCTAGTTCATGAAGGGATTTATAAACAATGGTAGCTGTTTCAAAATCAACCATTTCTTTTACATTTAGCCACCCGAGTTGAGCTATCAGCGGCAGCGAAGTTTTATCGAAAGGACTGTTGGTCACAATACGAGCGGCTCGATTTTGTAGCTTTTGAAGTTTTAGTATGATGGTATCACCAGCGCAACCCCAGACCGAGCAACAGTACCTAATATGTGGTTCTACTATGCCTAAATACATTTTCTGGACAGTCTCTAAAGACAGATATTTTTTGGAGTACTTAAGCATTCCTACTCCTCGTGAAATCTTGTTGAGTGCAACAGTAATATGCTCTTTCCAACTCAGTTGGGAATCGATTTGAACCCCAAGATATTTCACGTTGCTTGTAAAAGCTATCCTATCCTCGTTGATTTGAAAGTCGGGACCGACTGTGGTATCATTCAGGCCCAGTTTCCGCAATCGTACTCCAGAACCTAGAATCATGCTTTGTGTTTTGGCGACATTAAGAGAAAGTTTGTTTCCCATTAACCATAAACGAATGTTATTAAGATCAGTATTGATGACTTGGGTCAAATCAGTAACATATTTCGAGGAGTAGGAAATGCTCGTATCATCCGCATACATTGTGGCCTTAGTTCTATCTAAGGCAAATGGCAAGTCATTAACGTATATCAAAAAGAGGAGTGGACCAAGGCAAGAACCCTGAGGCACTCCACAATTAATATCTTGTAGTTTAGAAACATGGCCATTTACCTTACAACATTGTTTTCGATTGCTCAAATACGATTTGAACCAATCGAGTTCATTGCCAATAACTCCATAGCGACATAGCTTCGCAATCTCCTACCTTTGGGATGTCTCCGTCCTACCTTTATCAGCTAGAATAGCAACAATCAGCCATCATCTGCGATGCTATTTAATAAGCCCCCCTCTTGAATAAGTCCGCACCCTAAAAACTATTTCTGACAAAGAAGCCCCGGGCTTAATCGAACATTTACGATAACTGGACTAGCGCTCGTTAGCATAGGTTTCAAATCTTTGGAAAAATGGTTGCAATAGCTATTGCATCTTTCCTTAGGCCATTGCATACGAATCAACATTTCTGGCAAACATTTGTAGGCAAGAAATGTTCCCCACATTCATTGATCATGTTTAATACACACGAGCATGCAAACTTTTTTCACCACGTATTCAACCTGATATCCCAGAGGATCCAATGATTTGAAAGACCGCTCTTGATTGTTGGTTAGATTCCATTCAACATCGCCGAAAATGTTGCCAACATTTTTGAAACACTATACAAGCACATACACACGATTCAAGATTTGTGGGGAACAGTGTCGGTATACATGTTACCAACAAATTTTGACCCGTGTGTAATGGCTTTTAGATTGAATGGCTTAGGAACTTTTTTAGGCATAACTGCTGTGCACTGAACTTAATTTGCCAAACAGAGAGTGTTTTTGTATCATAACTGAACAAGTCCCAACATGGTCGATTGGATTTTTTTGACGTTGTTCAGTGAAATGTTTAGTACGTTTAACCGGGCATACAGATGGGTCACGTGATGTTCTTCAATGTATTTTCCCGCTCTTTCTTCTTAAGTTCGTAATGGGCCAAGCCACGTATCCAAAGCTACGAGCAGTGCAGAAAACTGTCGAGGATTGCCTTACCTGCCTTTAAGACACTTGGTATATGGTTCAGTTAGATGGTAAAAGATTTGAATAAAGTTTCTATGATGGCTGGTGGTTTTTTGTCTCTGTTGCGTCTTGTTTGCTGCCATCTTGGTCACCGCTCTACTTTGGTTTCCTGTTTCCAACAGAATTGAATTTCCACGCAAAATGTAAATTCGGATTTTACATGTGACCCATCCGTGTGCACCGCTCATTAGTTGCGATCATTCGTTCATGTTCTAAATATTCTTTGTTCGTAATATACTTTTATTCATTTCAGGATGCTGGTTCAAAATTACTGGAGAAAATGGCTGATTCATTTTTGAATAATGATCAGGCAAATGCTGGAGCAGAGAGTCTTGAGCAAGCGTCCATCTCTATTATGGGACCATTGTCGAACTTGATGGCTGCAACAACTGACCAATCAGATGTGTATCTCGGCCAACAAAAAAGTAAGACCTCGTTTAGACCTGTGACCTGATTCGTTGTTTTGCTCCATCTCTCCCATCGCCACCTTTGTTACGCAACTTTGATGAATTGTACTGCTAGGAATCAAATCTTTGAAAGGCATTGCACGATTGGTTAATGCATCTTCCGTAAGATTTAATAGTTTGGAAGGAACTTTGGATACTTCGTTATAACTGTTCATTGGCAATCGTTGATATCTCGATGATTTTCAGAATTGCAGCGTCTTCTTAGCCTGCATGCAGACAATACTTTTCCACTGCGAAGGAGTACCAATGAGGAGGTTACGTCTAAAGTATAGTCTGCGCGCAGGCTACGTCTTCTATGTTTTAAACAGTTCTCCGGTTGTGACGTCATCACATTGCTAAATCGTGAACCAGAAAAGCTATGGATTTCTGCTTGCTGCCATATTATAGATCTTCATAAACTATGCTTTCCTTGAAGATTGCACCGTTTTTCCTCTATTAATTTAGGATTTACAACTATTTCAATTTTTTCGAAGATTTTCGTGAATTCTTTCAATAAAAGGGAAAAAGCAATAATTCTCAAATTAATCAAGATATGAACGATTGCCAATTAACGCTTATGACGAATTACCTAAAGTTCCTTTCAAAACATTAAATCAAACGAAAGATGCATTAACCAATCGTGCAATGTTTTTTAAAGATTTGATGCCTATGCTCTGCATATTCGCTCACACCACAATTCATAATTTCACTGTTCAAAAGCACGGACAACTGGCCCCAACTTTCTTGGGCAGCGATAATTCTTGATGAAATAATTAAATAAAGAGATAGTATTGTTTGTGACCTACCTGAGCTTGGAAGACATTCTGCTTTGCTTCCGATTTGCATGAATGAGATTTTCAAAATCTCACAATCTCGTACGCTATTTTTGGAGTGATTTGCCCCTCGACAAAGACAACCTCTCATTAACGTTTCGTTCTTTCGTTCCTTGCAGCAATAGAACAGGCTGAAAAGGATAAATCAGCCACTCCTACGGATGCAACCCCAACAGAATCCACATCTGGACAGGCATCCCCAACGAGAGCTCAAATCAAACAGACGGTTCGTATATTTATTCCTGCCCAGCATAGGCTTCAGATCGTTAAGGATAGTGTAAATTGCTATTGCATCTTTCTTAGGATTGAATGGCTTAAAAGGAGATTTATGTGCTGTAATTCTACCGTGAATTATTTTGATGATGTCTTGATTATTTTCAAAATTGCAGCATTTTTTATATTTCAACTTGTTTGAGATTGTGACATCATTAAATTTCTAAATGATAAACTTGAAGAGCGACAGATTTTTGCTTACCACTATATTGTAGACCACTATGCTTACCACTCTACTTACAACTATATTGTAGACCACTATACTTACCACTATGCTTACCACTCTACTTACTACTATACTTACCACTATGCTTACCACTATATTGTAGACCACTATGCTTACCACTATCCTTACCACTCTACTTACCACTATACTTACCACTATGCTTACCACTATATTGTAGACCACTATGCTTACCACTCTACTTACAACTATATTGTAGACCACTATACTTACCACTATGCTTACCACTATATTGTAGACCACTATGCTTACCACTATCCTTACCACTCTACTTACCACTATACTTACCACTATGTTTACCACTATATTTTAGACCACTATACTTACCACTATGCTTACCACTATACTTACCACTATGCTTACCACTATATTGTAGACCACTATGCTTACCACTCTACTTACAACTATATTGTAGACCACTATACTTACCACTATGCTTACCACTATATTGTAGACCACTATGCTTACCACTATCCTTACCACTCTACTTACCACTATACTTACCACTATGTTTACCACTATATTTTAGACCACTATACTTACCACTATGCTTACCACTATACTTACCACTATGCTTACCACTATATTGTAGACCACTATGCTTACCACTATATCGTAGATCACTATACTTACCACTATACTTACCACTATGCTTACCACTATATTGTAGACCACTATACTTACCACTATGATTACCACTATATTGTAGACCACTATACTTACCACTATGCTTACCACTATATTGTAGACCACTATACTTACCACTATACTTACCACTATGCTTACCACTATATTGTAGACCTTCCATAAACTATGGTTTTCTTGAAAATTCCACTATATTTCCTGCATTGATTTATAAATTACGATAATTTTAATTTTCTCAAAGCTTTGCTTTAATTACGTTCACTGAAAACGCTATAACTTTGAAAACAACCAAGATTTGCAAAAATCACAGTAGAATTACAGTAAAGTTTTCAAAATTCAGTCATTCAAAAGGAAGATATTATAACCATTTCCTGTAACGATTTTTAAAATTTGAAGGCTATGCTTTCCTGCCCGTCCTAAAGATACGAATACTAATCTCATAAACCGTCGTGGACCAACGCGCAGCGAGAATAACGTGAACAGCCTAAGTGATAATACGAATTCTTTCAGTCTACACGGCAGTACGGCACTGATTTTCTGGCTTGTGTGTAGAAAGATTCCAATGATATTAAGTCTGAATCTAACTCTGGATCTGACTCTGAATGTAATCTATCTTGGACGTGCTAAAAGTCCAAAATATGTCTCTGAATTTGATCCTGAACAACCTTAACCTTGATGTTGTTTCTGTGTACTTGATGATATTGAATCTGATTCTGCATTTTGCTCTGAATCTAATCTGAATCTGAACCTGAATCTTGTTTCTTTGTTCTTGATGATATCGAATCTGATCCTGAATCTTGTTCTAAATCTAATCTGTCTATTAATCTGAAGCTACTTTGAATCATCATCTGAATCTTATTTCTTTGAATCTAGGCGAAAAAGACAAAGTCAAAAGTCGAAAGTTATCTTAATGTGTTGGCCCTTGTGAGCAAGAAACTATTCAAAAATAAAGTTGCCGGTGAAACTGCAAGCGTGACAAAAACACCAACTTTCAAGCTGGCTTTGATTAAAAAAACAATGAGTCATCTGGGTGGTTCTGCCTTCGACACAGGTGATCAAAGTTTAGGTGTCCGGCTCCCTGGCTATGACGAAATGGCAACTGGTGTATCTTTAAATGGGACAACTATAAACAATGAAACGGAAGTATCTTGTCAGGTAAGGTGATTGTTAGCTCTTATTTTGTCAGGTAACGCGATTGTTTGCTGTCTACTTGATTGCTCAGTGCAGGTTTTCTTCACTCTAGAAAGGAAACCTTTCATCGATGGAGAGAAAGAGTGAGTTTTACTTAAGTATGATAGGTCCCTGCATGTAAGCTCAGTTATACACAACCCTCTACTCTCGAGTCCGAAATAGACAGGGGGCCTGGAATGAACGGGGTGGGTGGCAAATTTCCCGAATCCTAATAAAAGGGGGATCTGGAATAAACTAGGTGGGCGGAAAATTTGATGTGTAGTTCGGTAATTGAACAAAACACGCAAGTTGTTTTGACTGTAAAAACAAGTTAAGAATCATAGAAACTACCAAAAATGAAAAATACAGTTGAAGTCACATTTCAGGAAAGATGAGTTCACATTTCGATAAGCCTGAAACTAATAAACAGGGGGTCTGGAATAAGGATGTCCTGGGTGGATATTTTTCATAAAATTAATATCCGTACGTTTTTTCCGGGCTCGAGAGTATTTTTTTCTTTCTTTTCTTTTTCCTTTTTTTTCAAATTCCAACCAAAGTTACCTGATGGCTGTACATGCAGTGACCAATCGTCTTTTATCAGTGGAGCCCTCAGCATTGAGGTTGCTGATCATTCATGTAGCTAGATTGTTGTGTACCGAAAATTATCGGCATTTGCAAATACATTAGACCATGAGTTATCCATCAATTTAATCGTACCATAGTTCATTTTAAAGAAGAAAGGCAAACTTAGATATGAAAATTTATTTCACAAAAATCGGTCGCATCGTTCTGGAGATATTGGCGATTTTGCTCCGAAGCTGTTTTAGAAGAGCTTGAAAAATGACTAGAAGTTACGACTAAAATTTTGCACGGATTTGACTTTAAAATGATGAAAATTACATGAAAATCTTCTAAGAAGCTTCAGTAAGCGAAGCAAATGCAAGTTGAAGATGTTTTTGTCATTTGTTCTCCACCCTAGAGGTTTTTATAGTCGTGGTAACTGTTTATACGTAAGCTGGAAAAATCAGGCAAGAGTTTATCAACAGTTCTTGTCCTTCTTTGCGCATCTTCAAAAACAGCTTCCAAATAAAATCACCTAGACCAGAATAAGCGATTTCACCGAAATAACTTATAAGATCTAAGCATGGGTAACGCAGATAATGCTTTGTTAGATAGTAGACCGCCAACAACAACAACAACAACAACAACAACAACATTTCGCCTCCCAACCTTTACCTCAAATGTTGTTGTTGGCGGTATATTCGATTCCAAAGTTGATGGCATAAAGACATGAAGGAGAAGCACACACTATTTTGATGAGTAAAATCCTACTTTCTAACAAGCCTGCGTCCGCGTTGCCCACAATTTAAGGTATATAGCAGCTCGCGGTGATGGAGCTAATATGATAACGATTTATATNCAAATAAAATCACCTAGACCAGAATGAGCGATTTCACCGAAATAACTTATAAGATCTAAGCATGGGTAACGCAGACAATGCTTTGTTAGATAGTAGACCGCCAACAACAACAACAACAACAACATTCCGCCTCCCAACCTTTACCTCAAATGTTGTTGTTGGCGGTATATTCGATTCCAAAGTTGATGGCATAAAGACATGAAGGAGAAGCACACACTATTTTGATGAGTAAAATCCTACTTTCTAACAAGCCTGCGTCCTCGTTGCCCACAATTTAAGGTATATAGCAGCTCGCGGTGATGGATCTAAAATGCTAACGATTTATATCATAATATGACCTAAGTTTTCCAAAGATGTTTGAAACCATACTACGCAATAATAATCACGAATATTGTAATATTTCTTTAACTCCCCCTCTCTCTCTCTTCCAGTCCTCCTCAATGAAGAAGATTCTACAAACCTGGGATCTTGACAACGCCCAAAACAGTGCAAGTGAAATCGAATCGCTCACCCTTTTATCAGATAACTACCATCAGTTTAATGTCAGCAATTTGACGAGTGCCATAACAATTACAATAAAAAACCGACCTGAAAAGCTGAATATTTCCAAGATAAGTCTTTCATTCCCTGGAGAGATGAAAATTAAGAAAGAGAAACTCAAGTCTATTGACCAGCCACTTCTTGTTGAGTTCGGTAGCCCTGATGTGGATAACACAAACTTAACCGTATTAATTCAGTATGGTAGCCCGGCTACTTTGACAAACTACGATGCGAAATTGATTATAACCGCAGCGGGTATTGACCTATCAAAGAATAACGCGAGTGCCATTGTTCTCAATTCTAATTGCACCACAAGCAACGGTACGACATCCTCGAACTGCACGACCGCTGCGAACGCCACTGCGGATCCTGATAGGCCGTTAGTTCGTAATTCACATATCAAGGTAATCGATTCAAAGACAATTATCATGTGGGATTTTGTTAATTTTACGTACGGATTTCGAGGCAACAATGATGTCTATTTCAACTTCTACTACAACGGAGCCTTGCCTACGCCAGTGTTAGTTGAAAATGAGTACACATTCGATGTGTTGGAGCTGCGAAGGAAGAGAAATTACACGATGCGGTTATTTTCAGCTAGCTGTCTTTATTTCAGTAAAACCCAAGACAAATGGACTGATGACGGTTGCAAGGTTGGTTGCATTTAGATTCCCTCTTTTGAAAAATCAATTAATTTTTGTCGGCACAGAATTAGCCTTGATGCCTGCACTTGCCAAGGCCACTTAAACTTTCTATGAACTTTACTTACTAGAAGTGGTAGTACACAAACAGAATCTCCAAAAATTAATGCTAGAAATTTAATACGATGAATCAGCTAAACCCATCTTATGTATGGGAATTCCACGAGAGAAAGATCGTCCAATACGACTTACGAACCAAGCATCTTACCTAGCATAAAGACAAAAACCTTTGGTTTGGAATCACTTACGTTCAGAGAGGATAACACGTGCCAAAGTGTTTTCAGGTCGTCGCTGTAAGGCAGAAAAATTTGGGAAATTTGATCATGATTTTAGGCCATTTTTCGAAGGTTTTTCGAAGGGACATTCTCGAGAAAGTCCCTTATTATTTCAGAACGTAGTGGCTGATTTTAGTCAGGTAAGTTCTGAATTTTATTTGAACATGTCCACTATTAATTAATATNACTTTGACAAACTACGATGCGAAATTGATTATAACCGCAGCGGGTATTGACCTATCAAAGAATAACGCGAGTGCCATTGTTCTCAATTCTAATTGCACCACAAGCAACGGTACGACATCCTCGAACTGCACGACCGCTGCGAACGCCACTGCGGATCCTGATAGGCCGTTAGTTCGTAATTCACATATCAAGGTAATCGATTCAAAGACAATTATCATGTGGGATTTTGTTAATTTTACGTACGGATTTCGAGGCAACAATGATGTCTATTTCAACTTCTACTACAACGGAGCCTTGCCTACGCCAGTGTTAGTTGAAAATGAGTACACATTCGATGTGTTGGAGCTGCGAAGGAAGAGAAATTACACGATGCGGTTATTTTCAGCTAGCTGTCTTTATTTCAGTAAAACCCAAGACAAATGGACTGATGACGGTTGCAAGGTTGGTTGCATTTAGATTCCCTCTTTTGAAAAATCAATTAATTTTTGTCGGCACAGAATTAGCCTTGATGCCTGCACCTGCCAAGGCCACTTAAACTTTCTATGAAACTTTACTTACTAGAAGTGGTAGTACACAAACAGAATCTCCAAAAATTAATGCTAGAAATTTAAATACGATGAATCAGCTAAACCCATCTTATGTATGGGAATTTCACGAGTGAAAGATCGCCCAATACGACTTACGAACCAAGCATCTTTGTAAGTTACCTAGCATAAAGACAAAAACTTTTGGTTTGGAATCACTTACTTTCAGTCAGGTAAATTCTGAATTTTATTTGAACATGTCCACTATTAATTAATATATTTGCCAATATTATTGCCGCGATATTCAGGGAACAGTATGTTTTCAAACGTCGTGCACTTTTTTTACGCGCCCGGTATTACTTCTGATAATGATTATTATTTATCATTATGATGATTATTTATCATTATGATGATTATTTATCATAATATCTTTTACCAGGTTGATCCACACAGCACCAATTTCAACAAAACCATTTGCAAATGCAATCATTTGACGTCATTCGGCGGTTTCTTCGTCAAGCCAAACCCAATTCCGCCACTGACGGCGGATATGTTCCTCAAGGGATATGTTGTCTTTGTTGCTGTCACTACCGTTCTGCTCTTCTTTGTCATTGGTTTGGTGTTCGCCAGAAGAGCAGACAAAAAAGATCTTTTAAAGGTATTACATTTGCTTCACCTATTTTTGTCGAAAAAGTTGCGTTGTGCCACTGCTGGGTCTCCCAAAATCGTTGCTGCTTTAAAAAAATGGCCACAATTTAACAGCCATTATTATTCCTGCCTCCTAGCACTAATTTCCCATTTTTGCATTTTTGTTATAACTTTAATAGACCTTTTAGCTATTCTACAAAAGAGTCTGGATCGAGCGATAATTTTATACATTTTTATACGAAAGGTTCGATTGAGTGGCGTTAGTGCTTCTATCACTTTTGTTCACATTCGAAAATTCTACAAAATGTACCAAAATATCATTCGATTCAGACTCTATTTTAGAATAGCTAAAAGGTCTATTGATTTGCTGTCGTTCGAAGAACCTTGCAATTTGAAAACATTAACCTAATAATTTCCCATGTGATTTGCATTTCTCAAGTTTCTTAAGATCCTGAATAATTAATCAGAACTATTCTGCTGATTTGAAGATTTCAATAAAGTAATCTATACCGTTGAAAATGACTTTTGCGGCAATAACGGATATAAGAGAAGTTTAAGGATAGCTTTCTTGATCGAAATTTAGTGATTCCAGCAATCTTTGATAGCTGTTCTATTCACCATTGTGCGTCTGCTTTTTCTATTTGGCAATGGGGACTCATTTGTTGAGCATTGTCTTCTGCTTCATTGTTTCTTTGTCTGTGACTGGCATTGTTGTTGTTGATGTTGTTGTTTTTGTTGTTACCATTGTTGCTCTATTTTTAAGAATTTTGGAATAGATTATAAGTCCTGTTTTATATTATTTTAGGTTGGCGTGTGTCCACTGCCGGATAACAATCCAGACCATCACTATATCTACGAAATCACAGTTTGGACTGGAGGACGCAGAAAAGCTGGAACGAAATCCAACGTATATTTCATCTTATCAGGTAGGGAGACAAAAGTAGACTCAAATGCCTTGATTTGCTGATATCTAGGTTGAGTCTATGGGCGTATTTTCTTGGGAATCTGAAGTCTCAGAAGTCTTCTGAAAACGGTTAACTTTGCAGAGAAAAATATTAGTTACCAAAAGAATGCGCATTCTGAAAACGGGAGAGATCGGAGAGATCGTGGAGAAAAGTTCCAAAAGAATACGCATTCCGAAAACGGTAGAGTTGGCAGACTTCGCAGAGAAAAATCCCAAAAGAATGAGAATTCTGAGAATGAGAGAGTTCGAATACAGTGCTCGGCTGAGCGAATTGAAGCCATTGCAATGCACTGTACTTTTGTTATGCAAATCCCAAAAGAATTTACAATGTTTTATTCTATTTTCGAACTTTTTGCAAACTTCTTCATTCACGAAACTCTTTGCGATCTCTCCGAGGTCTTCCAGCTTCAGG
>REGM01000145.1:618824-645549 GCA_004194415.1 Aurelia aurita | reverse complement strand
TATGATATTTATTTTGTCTGCAGGAAAGCGGTAGTAACGGACATACAAACAGACAAGACATTCGTATTCCTATGCAATCGTTGGCTAGCTGTTGATAAGGACGATGGTCAAGTTGAAATGCTTGCCCCCGTCTCAGGGAAAGAAGACCTCAAAGACTTCAACTATGTATTTATGGCGAAGACAAGAAGTGATTTGACTGATGGGCATTTGTGGTTTTCACTGTACGCTCGTCCACCGAGAAGCTCCTTCACGCGTTGTCAGAGGCTAGCGTGCTGTATGTCTTTGTTGATGACGAGTATGTTGGCGAGTGTGATGTTTTATAGAGCTTTCCCAAAACCGACCCCAGAAACTGCGAATTATGCTGCTGGACTCACGTTTACATGGCAGCAGGTATGAACATAGTTTCCAAATCTTTAAATTGACGTAGAAAGGTCGGTGTAAATTTCTGAGACCTATTTCTTTGAATGGAATGGCTTGAAAGAAGCTTTTGCTACTTTGCTATAATTCTACCATAGGACTTTTCAGAAATCTTGATTATTTTCGAAATTACAGCGTATTTTATATTTCAACTCATTTGAAGATGTGACGTCGTCAAATTTCTAAATCATAAACCATAATAGTGAAAGACTTGTGCTTGATACCATATTGTAGACATTCATAAACTTTGTTTTTCTTGAAAATTATTCTATGTTTCCTCGAAGAGTTTAGAAATTACGATGGTTTTAAGGTTTTTTCAAATTTTTTCTTGAATTCTTAAAAAAGAAGAAAATCACTCTAATTCTGAAAATATTAATATTTCTGAAAATTCCAAGGGTAGAGTTATAGCGTAGTAGCTAAAGTTTCTTCCAAGCCTTTCCATTCAAAGAAATAGGTCACATAATTTTACACCGACCTTTTTAAAGATTTGGAACCTATGCTATTTATGTCTCTTAATCATATAGGATGAAATGTCGTCATCAGGAGATGGATCCAGCTCAGATGAAGAATGGGAAACAGCGAGTGACTCTGAAGATCTAGAATATATAGAAATTACGACGGTTTTAAGTTTTTTCAAAATTTTTCTTGAATTCTTAAAAAAGAAGAAAAGCACTCTAATTCTGAAAACATTGAAGATTTCTGAAAAGTCCAACGGTAGAATTATTGCAAAATAGATAAAGTTTCTTTCAAGCCATTCCATTCAAAGAAATAGGTCACAGAATTCTACACCGACCTTTTTAAAGATTTGGAACCTATGCTGCAGATATGACTTTTTAAAAATATTTTTTCCTTAATTTGTTGAAAGCTAAAATTCTGAACATTTGAGAATTTTCAGCTTTTGGTAATGTAATAATTCTTTTGAAATATTTAAAAGAGAATTTAAAAATATACTACAGTAGAGCATTTCAGACGTGTCGAATAGACAAAATTGGCTAAGGTTTGTTTACACCCAATTCAAGTGAGCAATCTCTTGAAAAGACATCTTTTGATTTCTTTAACATATTTCGCGCTATGAAAAACTTGTGTCATGAAAACAAAAGTAGCATAATACTAAAACTTCCCAAGAGTATGGTCACATGACTTGAAATGGGTATAGCAAACCTTAGCCAATTAGGTCTAGTTCTTCTTCATCAGTGACATTTTGCATTTGTAGTATGCATGTTGTTTTATATTGCTACTGATCACAAGTGCATTAAATTTATTAAACGTGACATCCGGTGAATTTAACGATCAATTTCCTGCGTTTCAAACAAAATAACTTTTTGGGGGGTTTCTTAGACTACGTTCACACAATGCCGGCACATTTTGAAAACGGTGAAAAATGTAACGGTAGCAAAATTTTAGCTAGCGTTCACACGATACCAGCACAATTTGAAAACGATAGGGAATTTGACGGTAAACAACTTATTGCAATCTCCCCAAGAATTTGATGCCAAAGAAATGTACCTATGCCTTAAGAATCGATCAGCCTCGTTTTGAAAGAGTCGAAAAAATGTTCTGTTTTCATCGTTTTCGAGTGTTCAAACGATGCCGTTTTCAAAATGTGCCGGTTAGAGTTCCGTTTTCAAAATGTACCGTTTTCAAAATCTGCTAACAAAAAATGTGCCGTTTTCGTGTGAACGGGAGCATAGGGCTCAAATCTTCAAAAAGGTGGGTGTGAAATTCTGTTACATTTTTCTTTGAATTGAATGGCTTGAAAGTAACTTAGGGTACTTTGCTGTAAATCTGTCGGGGAAATTTTTAGATATCTTTATTATTTTCAAAATGGCGGCATTTTTATTTTTTGTGAAAGAATTCATGGAAAATTTTGAAAAAATTGAAATTGCTGTAGATCCTAAATCAATAGAGGAAAAATGATACAATCTTCAAGAAAACCATAGTTTATGAAGGTCTACAATATTGTGGCAAGCAGAAGTCTGCCGCTCTTCTGGTTTAGGATTTAGAAATTTGATGACGTCACAGCCTCCAATATAATAAATGCTGCCATTTTAAAAATATTCTAGATATCAAAAGATTTCCACGACAGGTTTAAAGCAAAGTACCCTAAGGTTCTTTCAAGCCATTTAATTCAAAGAAAAATGTAATAGAATTTCACACCCACCTTTTTAAAGATTTGAGCCCTATGCTGTGAACGGGAGGCCTATCCGTCACATTTTTCACCGTTTTTAAATTGAGCCGGTATCGTGTGAACGCAGTCTTAGAAATGAAGTAGAACTGAAAGTTTCGTTAACTTGTTGCCGATCCCTATGCTATCCTTATACACTTGGTTTCTTGCAAATAGCGTAAATATTGAAAGCTTAAAATCTTTCCTTTCACAAATTTCTTTCAGGTTTATGTGGCAATAATCTCAGCCGCGATCACAGTTCCGGTAAACATTATCATCGTCACAATGTTCCGTTCTTCCAAACCCAATGACATCATCAAGATACCACCTAAACGAGCTGGGTCCAAGGCCAGTTTGGCTGACAATGGAAGTTTGGCTGACAATGAAAGTTTAAAGAGTGCTGATTCGACAGTCACTCTTAATTCTCCTGACAGTCCTGTTTTCAGGAAGAATGGACAGGTATGAATATACTATTGTACACGTATTTTTTTAAGAAACTAAGAATTTGAACCACTACTGAAATTTTCTTAAAATTATCAGATTTTGAGTACTCACAATTTCTTACGAGTTTCTTACGAAATCCATAACTTTCTTGATGTTTATTTCCTCTCTCCTCGCGAACAATCAAAACGAAGTTTTTGAAGCCTTTCCAGTGTTTAGATATTACTCAAGTACCTTCCGACTAATATGATACAGGAAACACCTGAAAACAGAGCAAAAATATGCTAAGGATTTCCTTGACTAAAATAAATAGCTTTTTGAATAATTTTATCCCAATACTGAAGTTTCTTGATTTTTAGCGATCTGAGAGTTGGGTTTCTTACCAAGAGTTTCTTATGAAAAATACGTGTATTTGTGTTATTGTGAACTAACTGCTAATTCGTAAAAGATACCTTTTCCTCCTCCCCCGATTGTTGATTGTTTGCGAAGGTACAACTGATTTCCCAATTACTAAATTGTAGAATTTTTCTGCAAGTCGTGTTTTGACATGTTTTCTTGTGACTATGGTTTTCTTTATATTTAAGTATTGAATTTTACAACCGACTATTGAAGCCGTTTTCAAATATCTAAGATTGACGCCATTATTGAATTGCTTCAAAAAGTACCAACAAATAAATATATTTTAATCAGAACTTAAATTAGACTTATGACCTTTCGTCCCTTGTTTCCCTGCGTTCTTTGAAATTTGAAAAACGGTACAATCTTCAAGAAAACCATAGTTTATGAATGTCTATAATATGGCTGTTAGCAGAAATCTGTAGCTTTTCTAGTCCACGATTTAGCCATTTGATGACGTCACATTCTCAAAACTGACCCAAGCAAAGAAGACGCTATAATTCTGAAAATAATCAAGATATCAGAACTGCTACATACAGGATAATAGCAAAGTACTTGAAGTTCCTTTCAAGCCATTAAATCAAACAGAAGATACATTAACCATCCATGCAATGCTTTTTTAAAGATGTCAAAGATTTGGAGGCTATGCTGTGTTTTTCTGGAAGTATTATTGTAAACAAACATCAAAATTTGGCCCAACTTCAAAATCAATATGTCCCTACCTGTTGGCCGATGTTAACAATTTGTGTTGTTTATTAACTTTCATGAGTGTGCTTATTATACAGAGGGCATAAAATGAATGTTTTTCAAGCTTCACTTTTTGAAATGTTTTACTATGCCCTCGATCCCTGTGCCGTTCTTTCTTCATGGAATAGCTCTCGAATTTGGCTGCATTTTTAGTGTGCCACTTTTCTTTCATAAGAAACTCGTTTAGAAGAAACAAAAAGGGTTAATCATAATGCTGGGTAGTTCATTAACTTGCACGCATTGAATTGAATTGAACTAACACAAGCAAGCAAGATCATTGTTAAAAACCTCTTATCGATCTCGATTCTACTGAAATATAAAGCTCCTCCGAATACGTGCAGCCGCAATTATAATTCTTATTATTATCATTCTGCCTCGTCAAGGAGCCATTGCTGAATAAGCAGAATAAAGCTGCCGAGGCCCTGAACGTGCAAGTTGAGCAGCCTAAGAAGACGAAACAACAACAAGAACGAGAAGCGAAAAAGAAACCAAAAGAATCATATCTCTTTCCTCATTGGTGCATTTACATTGGTTGGGCTTTCACCTTTATCGCTATTGTGTCATCTTCTGTTGTCGTCATCATGTACGGAATTGCATTCGGTAATTCGACCTCATGGGAATGGTTGACAGCAGTCATAATCGGTTTCATTCAGGATATCATTGTTATTCAGCCGATCAAGGTAAGAAGCTTTCATTAACCTAGACTCACGATTTAAGTCCCTTCATTTTCGCTCATTGAATTGAATTGAATTGAATTGATGTTGTTGTTGTTGTCGCTTCAGTAGTTGTAGCGACATAATAGTTCAGGGGAGCGAAACTACACGAAAAATATTAAGTCTACACGAAAATAGTAAGTCTATCGTTAACCTCCATTGTAGAAGTTTTGATGAGCTGGGATTGCTTTTTAAAATGATTTTGTCGATGAAAACACCGTTGTCAATTTTGGGAATTTTAGTGAACTTATGTTGATCTATGTGAAGCTCGAGTGGCCATTGGATGGCTGAATTACGGAGGGCCCCAAGCGGCTCCGTTATGCCACTGATTAAAGACCAGACAACTGAAACTACACAAATTCGTTGTCTCAAATATTTAGTTGTTTCAAATATTAAAAGATAATTTCCAGAATTAGAAAAATGAAAAATCCAATGTTGTTTGAAAATTGCATGAATTAAGGTCTTTTGAATGAAGAGAAACTTCCACAAGGCTTCCCATTTTGACTGTAATTGTAATGCCTTTACCCTACTGGGGAATCTTTTGCGTTATGTATCCTGTGAAATAGATTTTCTAAATCACAACAAACAGCCTGGCGGAATCACTTTCAAGGTCAACACTAGGCTTGCTGCAGCAGCTTAAATTGTAATGCTAAGTGTATTTTACAACCTACAACACCATAGAATCGGTAGCCTAATTAGGTTGACCAACGGGCATTCACATCACAATCCAGAAAAATGCTCAACTTTTTTCCAGAAAAAAACACAGTAAAAACCCACATTTAAGAGCCTTCCTCAAATAAGAACCTACAGCCTGAAATCTTCAACATTTACTCCTTCATGAAAGAACCTTTTCACCCTGGTTTTTTTATTGGTTCTTATTTTGGAGAACAAATGCATTGATATAGTTTTCAGCTGTGACAATCCAGAACATTTATTTGATTATCGTGTAACATAAAAAATTAACATTCTTCTCGATCATCCAAGAGGCCTAAACAAGTCTGATTCCACCACATAGCTAATGTTCCATCCTCTAGCACAGTATTTTGAATTTAAACAGATGAATTTTAAACACTGCAAAGAAAGAAACATTGTTGTAAAAAAACTTTTCTGAGAAGATTTAAAAACCTAATTTAAGAACATACAGCCTGATTTCATGAATGTTATGATCTACATAAGAACCAAAACAGCTTGGTTTGAAAAAGGTAAATTCTTATATGCCGGTTTTTACTGTCTGTTATGTTGTTGTTGTTGTACCTTCTTCATTTTGTAATTGAAAATATGGATGCGCTTATAGCGCGTTTGAGCGCTTGAGCGTGGCATAAATTACTCCTTTGTTTTTAGAAGCCTTCCTCGCAATCAGTGACCATGTGACCTTAACGTTTTCCTGACTCGGCAGAAATTCTGTGCTTACTGCAGCCAAAGCCTCGATTGGATTTGTTTATTTTCAACGTTAAGAAAATATTCCCCTGATTTTTCATGATATCATAAACAAAGTAGTGGTAACAAATTCTGATTGATGTGGTAACAATTTCACTGTTAGTGAAATTATACAAATGGAGAGTTTGAGTATGGTATACAAATCTATCAATGACCTGGCTCCCACTTACCTTACAGAAATGTTCTCAAGACTCTCGGTTACATGCAAGAGAGATTTACGCAATACTAGAACTGATTTAGAAATTCCCATGCGAAAATCTGCATTTGGCCAAAAATGCTTCTCATATAAAGGCGCAACAATGTGGAATCATCTCAGTTTGGATACAAAATTGTCCCCCACATTGAAAACTTAAAAAAAGCATAGCAAACTTTACGATTTAGGTGATTCTCTCTTTTATATTTATCGTGTCATATGATTACATCTACGGCAATTAGTTGTTGATAATAATATTTATTTTACTTTTCTTTTAAACTAGTTGTATTTCTTTTGTAAATTTTTCAACAGGGTACATTGTAAAACAGCGTAAAGTGAATGTTTCACCCTGTATAAATATTATTAAAAAGATCAAAATCATTGCTCGTAACTTTTTTCGCAGATATTCCTCATTGCAATATTCGTCGCAATCGTGATCAAACGAATTCAAGACGAAAGGCCACATGTTGAAGAACAAGGACGAAAATTGGCTGAAGATGAAGAATGGTTACACACCCATGCAGACACTTCTTTCGGCACATCTGTCGATACAACGTCATTACGACCACCAGATGACGTAAAACTCGGTGCGATGAGAGAGTTACGATTCAAGGAACGTAAGATGTATGCTATTGTGCGAGAAATTCTCCTGTATACGTTTTTCGTTTTGGTTACGTTTTCAATATCGTATTCGTTGCGAGAAGAACATGGATTTTGGCAAACATATGGTGTGGAACAACTTTTTAAGCTCCGAACATTAGAAGGCAAGGAATTTGAAAAGAACAGATTTAGTGCAGTGAGTAACTTCTTAAACCTTATCTACTTTACTAGACTTGTGACCTGATTCGTTGTTCTAGCTCCAAACTTTTTTTGAACTAAATTTATCTATTTGCTAAACCTTATTGTTCAAAGCCCGGACAAACGACCCCAACTTTTTGGGGTCGCGATAATTGTCGATGACATTCAATAGAAATTTAACGTTGAATGACTTTTGATTGCGTAAAATTCCACGCGCTCGGAAAATTTCACTGACTGGAAATCAGCCTTTAGCTACACAAATATTGTTAGGTTATAGGAATCTAATAAAAAATTTGAAAACTACGAGCTCACCAACGTCTAAAGGTGTCCCTTATTCACCCCATTTGTTTTTTATTTCCAACAGGTTCTCTCATATAATGGTTTCTGGAATTGGGCTGACAACGTTCTGGTAGATGGTCTATTTCCCACTCCTTGGTATGATAAAGATACTAGCTGGCCACAGAAGACGCGAGATTTCCCTGGGAAGCTTTTCATTAACGACTTGAATCATAAGATAGTGAATGGTGTAAGGCTGCGACAAGTCAGAGTTAAACCAGGTATGGTTTGAAAGATTTATTTTTATCAGAGTCCTCCTGTTTAGCATCCCGGGGGGGCTACTTCATTGTGAAGTCATACTGGACGTGCCGCTCTTATGGGTGGGTTATTTCATCTGAAATTCCCTACACATGGGTCCGATATTTGGCTTGATTCTGATAAATGGTTTGGTATTTTAAGGATTTTCTCACCATGGGTCCCCGAAATGGGTCCCATCATGATCAACCGCAAAACTACCGAAAAATCTCTTTTTGCATTTTGCTTGCGAAACGATAAAGTCAGCACTCAACACACCACAACGACGCCTTAGCAACAACAACAGAGCGCTGATGCCACGTGGCTAGCAAAGGATCATGGAAAGGATTCTTTAAAAAAGGGTTTCAAAATCAACCAAATTCATACGCATGGGCTTGAAAATTCTTGATATTCATGCAAATGGGTTCGAAATTCTCGAAAATCGTGTCATGCAAATGGGTCCTTTTGTCAAAGTCCTGATGCAGGTCGGATCATAGTCACAATGAAGTACCCCCCCCCCCCCGGCTTAGCATAGCGTCGAATCTTTGCAAGACTTTAAAGTTAATCGTGTAAAATATTATTGCCCCTATTCTTTCAAATGGTTTGCTCGAAGGGAACTTTAGGTACTTTGCCATAATCCCAGACAGAGCATTTTTGATTACAAAGTACTTTGTAATCTAGGAAGGGGCTTGAGGTCAGGCAGGCAGGCAGTCAGAAAGAAAGAAAGAAAGAAAGTCACGCTCATTAGTGTGATTGATCAGCACGTTATCGCACTAAGACAAGCAAAAGTGCGTTTGGGACGCAATTATCCCCCCTGCGCAAAGAAAACCAAGGAAAACTTGACATCGGCCTTTTTCAAGCTTTATGGCGAGCGTTCGAAAAACAGGATCATTAATGGTCATTTAGACAAAATTTGTATTAATGTCCCGCGGATACTGAGCAATTTGTATCTGTGCCAGAAATTTTTTTATTTTGATTGTTTCATGCCAGAATTATATGAAACAAGGGGGTGCTTCAGATTCGATCCTCTGCGTCCATATCGCTGTCCGATGAAATGGGCGGGGGCGGGGCGAGGCTGAAAAAGCTAATATGCAATGAAATTTGCACCGGAATTTAGGCAATGTTAGTTAACAGTTTGTTTCATGTCACACAACAGGCTCTAAGTTAGAAGTCGACCCGCATTGAGGCAGCAGAAACTCTCCAATCGACCCGTATGTTTTGCTGACTCATAACTGAGGAGCATGCAACACCCTTTCCCTCATCTTAAAGCTGACTGTTCTCGAAAGTTCTTGAGTTATTCAGACGTGAAAAACAACTTGCGCGAATCATGCCAAAGGCACTTCGAAAATGCCCACGATATATTCATCAGAAAGGTTGCATTGGGCGAAAAATCAACAAAAAGAGCTTTGCTAACATGCTTCCATGCAAGGAAGTGTACCCCATCTTGGCAGTGATTCATTGACCAATGTCGAAGATTTAAGCTTGTTTGTTTCTTAGGACCTTGTAGAACGCTAAAGTCCCGATCGCACAATCATAGGTCAGGACAGACTTTGTAATCATCCAAAAGGATCTTATGTTTGATATCATCATTGTTTTTGGAATTACAGCGTTTTTTAGATTTTCTGCTAGTTTTTAAGTTGTGACGTCATCAAATTGCTAAATCGTAAACCATAAAAGCTACCGACTGCTGCTTGCTACCATCGTGTAGACCTTCAAGAACTGAGTTTTTCTTGTATTGATCATATTGATTTTCCTCAATCAGTTTAGAATTTATGATGCCTTTAACGTTTGTCAAAACTTTAGATACCTTCTCTCGTACATCCTTTCATAAAACATAGAAACGCTGTAATTCCAAAAATAATGATGATATCAAAAATGCTCTCTTTGGGATTATGGCAAATTATCTAAAGCTCCCTTCTAGCAAATCATTTGAAAGAATAGAGGCAATAACATTCTACGCGATTAATTTTAAAGTTTTGCAAAGATTCGAGGCCTATGTTCTCCTGTTTGAGAGGTAATAGCAGCAAAAGTATTCGCTCTCTTTTTATCAAAACATGTTAATTTGATTGCTGAAAGACTGAAGTATTTTGTGTGAAATTTTGGTTGCCTTTATATCATATGAGAGCTACCTCACTATTGCATTTTACAAATTTTCATTCTTGAAGAACATCTTGAAAATGGCTGAAAAAACATGATCAAATGTTTGAGCCATTAATAATAAATCTAGATAATAATAATAATACATTTATTTGTAGTTGGCTAAAGAAATAGTTATATGAACTAATAAAGGCCAACTGGTCATAACTATTTACAAAGTTCTCTTTTATCTACATATTAAACAGCTACAAGTGGATCCCGTCCAATTTTTCATGCTGTTTTTAAACTGACTGTCGTTTTTGGGAGATTTTATTGTGTAAGGGAGTGTATTCCAAAGTATGCTTCCTCTAAATGCCAATGAATCATTCCCTTATCTCAAAGTTCTCGTACTTGGCAGCTGGACGAGATCCTGAACTCTAAGATTGTAATTTATGGGTTTACGTTTGAAGAGGTCCAATAAGAAGGAGGGATTGCTAGAGGATAAGCATTTGTAGACCTCGAGCATCAGTTTTCGCAAATTAACATACCGAGCCCGGGGGGGGGGTACATAATTATGTTGATGGTACGAGTATGTGCCGCCCATATGGGTGGGTTTTTGGCGCAAAATTCTCTAAACAAGGGTCATTTTTCGGCAGATTTTCCATAAACATGGGTCGGTTTGGCTGAAATCGCCAAAAAATTGCTAAAAATGGATAGTTTTCCATCAAAATTCATCATAAAAGGGAGTGGCTTTCTGAAAACCGGGCGGCAGACCCCCGTCCCTCCACAAGTCATGTACCCCCCCCCCCCCCGGGATACCGAGTTAGGTTCTTGTGAGAAAGGCTGCTAATCAACAGTCTAACTCTAATAAATTCTTAAACTAATAAACTCTAATAACTGATTGATTCTTATGCCTACGATGATTTTTTTGTCAAAATCTAACCTTTTTGTCTCGGCGATTGCAAGTGTTTGGTACCATCAAATTTTCTGCTGTTGTCAAATCGTGCCGGTATCGTGTAAACACTTAGCTAAAATTTGATACCGTCACAGTTTTTGCCGTATTCAAATTGTGCCTCATCTTAAATTTGTGGAGCTGGAGAATCATAAACCTCAGGAAAATTCGATACTTTCTTTTATTTACCCGACAGTTGCCAAATTAAAAACTTCTTTTTCTCTTTGCCAGACTCATGCAAATTGAACAGTGATGTAATCGACGTCATGAAAATTGACTGCGCAGCACCGTATGGTATCACCTCCGAAATGTCAACAAACTTTGTATCAAACTGGACGAATAAAGTAGGCAAAAGACCGCCACTAACACGCGCAAATCAACCTTGGTTGTATCAGACGTGGAAAGAACTCGACGGCTACCCATTCATGGCTGAACTGACGACGTACTTTGGTGGAGGCTACACACAAGAGTTATTCCCAAAATGGCCTAACAAACAGAATTTGAAGAAACTGAAAGACGAACGATGGCTTGATCGTCACACAAGAGCTGTCATTATAGAATTCGCTCTGTTCAACCCCGGAACAAACCATTTTAGTATGGTGACAATAACGTTTGAGTTTGCTGCAACCGGGGGCTGCGTCAAATATTACAGTATCTACACATTTAAGCTTTACCGTTACACAACAGGGTATGCCTTTTTCACGATCGTCTGTGAGGTTATATTTATGTTGCTGTTGCTGTTATACATGTACCGTGAAGCCAAAGAGTGGTATCAGCTTGGTAAGAAGTATTTCGTGCAGTTCTGGAATTTGATTGAAGTGATTATCAACGTGTTGTCATTAGTCGCTATCGGCTTTTATTTCTACCGACAAAAACTCGCCGATGATCTGCTGAAGCGTCTCCCCGCAAAGAAGCCTCAGACATTCATCAACTTTCAGTTCGCAGCCTATATTGATCAAATCTTTATCTACGTGGTCGCACTTATCGTCTTCTTCGTCACCATCAAATTCGTCAAGCTGCTCCGCTTCAACCGCCGAATGTCCATCCTCGCTGAGACCCTCAAAGATGCCTGGTACCCTCTCGGCATGTTCTCGATCGTTATGGGAATCGTTCTCTTCAGCACTTTCACCTTCGCTACGATCGTATTCGGCCGACAGATGTACGGTTATCGCAACTTGATGGTCACAGCTGCGACGCAGATCAGTTTACTGCTCGGCAAGTTTAGTTTTTACGAGTATCAAAATACGAATCGTGTCATCGGCCCGATATTCTTCTTCAGCTACATCATCATGGTGAATTGGATCCTGCTCAATATGTTCTTGTCGATCATCAACGACAGCTACGAATTCGTCTCCAACAACCTCTCTGCTCGCTCAAACGATTATGAGATCGTTGATTTCGTCATGGATCAATTCAAAGCCTGGGTTGGCTTCGGCAAAACACGAAAAGAGGAGATTCAACAAAATATTCGTTGGCAGAGCGCGAAGCGTAAAGTCGAGGCTGTTCGGGCCTTCTCGGCAACGAGTAGAGTCTCTAAAGCCTCTAAGAAGGGCGTCCATTGGAATGATGATGATGACATACTCGGTGGCCTAAAGAGCTCGTCGTATTGGCAAGATACACCGTTTGTCGTGAAGGGCACCGAACTTGAAACGACGGAGATAAATAAAACCGTTGATCGGTTCATCGAGTGCATTAATTTGCTTTATTTTGACGATGCAGAAATTGCTGAGAAGATGAGCAAGAAAGTGAAACAGGAGATCAACGATGTTGATTATTTTGAACAAGAAAAAGCTGGTAAACAGTAATCGGTTATTAAAAGGTGGTAGATGTATTATTAACTAACTTAGATCTTTGTGTATCATAGTTTTGAGTTGTGTGTGGACGGTGTTAAGCCTATCATAACTGTTTCTGAGGTCAATACAGGAGAATTTATCAACCCGAAGATGGGAGGACAAAAGTGAGCTGGCCATACGATAATAGTAGTTCTGAATTGTGTGGCAGGACAGTAAGACTACCATAACTGTTTCTGAGGGCAATGCCAGACAATTTATCAACCCGAGGACGAAAGGACAGTACCGACCTGGCCATAGGGTAATAAGCTGTAATGTACTTCATTTCATTGTCACTTACTCAGATTACGGCACCGATTTCTCTGGAACATGCACGACATTATAGGGCCTATCTTTGCTCGGCTAACGTAAATTCCTACGATATTGGGGCCAAAATACTTACTTCTTGAGTCCAGAAGAGTAAATATGTAAGAACAGTTGTCGTCTGCCTCAAGAATCGTGTTAAAGAACTTTAGATAGCTGCTTATCAATTTTAGACGGATGGATTTTTCAGATGGCCGAAAAAGCTGCACATAGATCATAGATGTGTATGCTTTAGGTTTAATAGCGCTGCGTAATCCACCGATTTTTGCGTAACTATCACATAAAAAGCTGTTTGCGCAAGGAAGACATTGGATAGACTATAAGAGGATTGAGTATCGATATACCTCTGCCAAGAGCAATAAAATTTTGCTCGAAATCAAGAGTATTGAATATAGCGCATTTCGAGGCGCATTTGACGTCTCACTTCTCATCACTAAGTTATTTCGCTGTAAGTAGACGTAAATTGTTTTCTTTTCTTTTCCTTGACTTCAGATCAAGAAGCTATTAAAGCCAGAAAAATACAAAACTCTCGTGTTTCAAAGTCATACTAATAGAAACTTGTTTCAAGCCCTGGCGAATGGCACTGCTCTGATAAAATAACTTTTGTAGCTCTAAATGCACATGCACTATTCCTTTCGGTTATTTTAGTTTGCACCTTTCAACTCAGTACAATGCTTTAATCAAAATTATGAAGTAGCTGTAGCTACTAGCTTTTGAAAAGACGTCTGGGAAGGGCAAGATATACCTATCAAAGAATAACTGGTTTCGGCTATCCATAAAGTGTAGTCTGCTTATCTAAGGGCAATATCCTGTTTGGTAAGTGGGGCTGTGCCCCTCATTCTAGTACATTGATGGTTTTCCTTCTCCACTAATGTTGTAATGGTGTCTCTGTCAGAGTTTTTTTCCATACAACTTTATGATGCTGTTAAAAGAAAAGTCCGAAGCAGAACTTAAGATAATTCAGCTTTCCTCTCCAATGAGCACGGAAAGCCTGTTTTCAGAAATTCTCCTCTCCAGAAATTTACTAATTACTCGGGAACCAATCAATCTATCGAAATTCTGTAAAAGTTATGGTATTAACTATACTCCAGAAAATCGAATGATATATTAAAAGCAATCAGTTGCTTTCGCATCTTTGGAGGAAGCTCAGTTTGAGATATTTTACACGTTTCATAAGAACTTCGTTATCCACTCCGCTAATCTACAGACTTTAATTAAAGTTTTTTGCAACTAACACGATACGTTCACGGAGACACAAGCCAAGTTTGAACACAAAAGCTTGGCTAGGTATTCCGCTACAAAATTCTCAAATTTGGTTGCCTACTCGACAACAAACACTAGAAAAACTGGTCCATCGATTATCGATAGGCAAATGCAAAGACTTGGTGAAGAGTTTGTAAGCATGTGTGAAATGGTTCAGAATTGATGTTGTTGTATTGACGTATATCAATAGACAATAACGCTAAAGATGGCGGCTCCAAAGACTCTGTTGTGTTTTGCTGCAAAGCATGCTGGTAAAAGCTCCCTGACGACCACCTAACGACGTAAAAGTTTCGGTCTGCCGTTTCGACTAGCCAGCTTGAATTCGAATCGACCTTGAATTCAACTGCAACATGGTTCGGAAAGGAAACCTTTCCAAAGCAAAACAAGTAAAGTTTCGATTCGAATTGAAGATTTGCGTTCGAATTACAAAGTTTTCCTATTTGCTGACATTGTTTACTTGTTCTGAACTTTACCACAACTAGCTAGTCGAAACGGCAGACCAGAATTTGTATGTTGTTATGTGGTCGTTAGGGAGCTTTTTACCAGCATGCTTTGTGCGGCCGCCATCTTTAGCGATATTGTCTATTCAGCTGGAGGAGGAAAACTATACGTCTCTTGTAAAAAGTCTAGCTGGGCAGAAGGTAGACTGAACTTAAAAAGTCTTCCTTCAGTGAGCTCAATTTTGAATCTAGAAAGTCACTGCAAAGAAAGTAACTATATTCTTCAATTTATTTTACTAGACATAACACTACAGTTTCCTCATCGTATCGTAATACAAGTCTGTTTTAAAGGTATTGCAACTCAGACACCGTTAGTGCTTTTAAGCATTGGCCATAAAGAACAATTGATGTTCGTACATCTCTGTTTATCTACAGTGTTTTTCTCCCCTGGCCTAGAAGCAAACTCGCTGCGATGCTTTCTTTGCACCTACGTAGCGTTTATTCTCTTTTATTTTGACAGGCCGCTACGTAGGCGCAAAGAAAGCATTGCAGCAAAGGCGCTTCTAGGCCAGTACAATGCAGGAAGACACTGTAGATAAACATAGTTGTAAGAACTACATCAATTGTGTTTTGTAACCCATGTTTCAAGTTTATTTGATGAGTAGCCAGCCCCGCGAAGAATGCAGAAAAGAAGGGTATTTATCTGCGTGTAAATTCATGTTGGTTCAGTTGCGTGCTGTTCTTGCGAAAAAAACGTCGCTGTTTTGCGGTCAGTTTTACTTCAAATAAGTGTCAAGACATTTAAAACAGACTTCATACAGATGTTCATAATTGGAAATATTGTCTAGTGTCCAACGACTAACAGTATTCTTAGATCTAAAGTAAATAATGTTATATTTATCGTAGCAGTATGGGTATCAACAGATCTGGACCTTTTCTTTTGATTACATTCTAGGGAGAGATCATATTATGACCCATAACACATTGGGGGTGACTGGGGTGCACAAACCAAAAACGTCATTTTGTCAAGCAAGCATTGGAAAAATCTTTTATGAATGATTTCAAATATGTTTTTACTTCGCGAAATTACTCTCTTTCGAAATTTAATTGTTTTGCTGACTCTCGTGTGTACCAGAAACTGGTGCTAAAATCTGTCCTAAGAGATGCTTATGGATATGACGGGTATTCTCCCAACCACAGAACATACATATGAAAATACGGGCCACCGAAAGAGGTAACTGCTCTTGGGCCGGCAAAGAGCTATTTTAGGAGGCAAGATACGAAAAACAGTTAAAACTCGAATAAATTAAAAAATAAATTAACACTAATTTTCGTGAAACCCTCATTCCTCTCGGTTGCTCTTTGCCAAATTGCAGAAATAGGACCCATTTCTGGCCTTAAAAATCACATATATGATCTACGATTCTATCGTACTACGAAGGAAATAATACTTCTAAAACATTTGATAATATCCCTTTAGAGTACGATCCAGAAAACAGACTTGCAGTTCGTTGCTTTGTTTTGCTGTCTTTCTTCGATTTCGAATTCGTTTTCTTGTTGCTTCCTTTAGAACACAGTTCGTTTGTCGTCTTATTTGACAATACGAGATACACGTGAAATACGTAAAAGCAGAATATTACCATGAACAAGCAAACCAAGAAAATCAATAATATGGACATCAAGGGGTATGATGTAGCCAAGAACTGAAACGAAATTAAGAAACGATACAGAAACTTGGCCATAATCTACGATACTGGGTGACTGAAAATGACTTTCAGAAAGTCACTAAAATTCTTTTCAGTTCAAGTAAAAGTGCTCAGTACAAATCTGGCGTTGAAAGTTACTGCTTATAGCTTACTTCAAAGAAAGCTTGGTATAAATAAATTAAGAAGTTTCATACTGTGAACAGTGTCAAACAAAAAGGCTTTCGGTAAATGTTCTATTATGGCCTTCCTTTCAAAAAAGCTCTCAAGATTTTTACTGCAAGAAGAACATTTTAAATTGATTACTGTATCATACAAAGGCTCTGAAAATTTCCTTTTTCTGTATAGTTGTGTCAAGGTTAAAAATTTACAGGGCTTATTAGAGGTTTTGCGTTTTGTGCCTAAAGCCTTGAAACATGAAAATGCGCTATTCTGGAAATGCTAGCAAAAACCTAACTTCATAACAACCTCGTTCCCATGACCCAAAAAGAGGCTGTTGAAATCCAGTAGGAAACTGGCCCTCGGAACCAGGTTGACTTCATAACTTTGATTTGAAAGGATTTTGGATTTTAAACAACTTCTCCCCGTTGTAATAAATTTTTTTCCGCGATTCTTTTNAAGAAGAACATTTTAAATTGATTACCGTATCATACAAAGGCTCTGAAAATTTCCTTTTTCTGTATAGTTGTGTCAAGGTTAAAAATTTACAGGGCTTATTAGAGGTTTTGCGTTTTGTGCCTAAAGCCTTGCAACATGAAAATGCGCTATTCTGGAAATGCTAGCAAAAACCTAACTTCATAACTTTGATTTGAAAGGATTTTGGATTTTTAACAACTTCTCCCCGTTGTAATAAATTTGTTTCCGCGATTCTTTGCAGTCTACAATGGTAAAATGGGTAATGCAAAAAATGTGAATAAACTTTGGACAAATCTTGATACACAGGTTTTCTTTAGCTATATCTGTTTGAACTGCCCTCTTTGAAGTTGCGAATGTCGATTGAAGAGTTTGCGATACGCTGTTCTTCGGCAATTAACACTGCCCATTTTACCCAAGCCCGGGGGCATTCATTCACAAAAAATCTCGTACATTTCCGGCAAAATCCTTTTTTTCAAGAAGAATCTATTGAAAATCCTTTGTTCTGGAATTATCTCGTACGCTTTTCGAAGGAGGGAAATGCCCCTCGCCCCAGCCTAGACTACCCATTTTACCCCTGCAGACACTACCCATCATCGATGTTATTTCTCCATCAAAGAAATTATGGAAAATGGGGAATATGCGCTATCTGCTCTCTCAAGCTTGGTTCACACTAGAGTAAAAAGGAATTGGCAATGCATTAGAAATGCGTCGACGGAGAAATGCGTCGACGGAGAAATGCGTCGCACTTATTTTGCCTCGATTTCAGATTTCGTCGTTGTCTTTGAAGATGTCCTAACGCATTCAGATAGACCCAAACAGTGTTGATTCCATTCGGAGGGGATAATTCACTAGAAATGGGTTTAACAAGTTAGTTTAGAAAATGAGTTATCCCAATTCTAACTTGTTTTTAGTCTGGTCTGAGCCAAACTTCAGGAAATTATTCACGTTTTTTTAAACCAGCGTCAGCTTAGATCATTAATTTTTCATCATTTAAGCCTGTTTTTGAAGTCGCTGGAGTCGTTGAGGTCGCTAGAACAAACGACCTTAACGACCCAAAAGACTAAATGTGGACGGCAAAAACTCAGTCGTTGGTGTCCTCAGGGTCGTTGGGGAGTTTATTTTCGCCGTTCACATTCAATTTTTTGGGTCGTTATGGCCGTTTGTTCCAGGTTCCAGCGACCTCAACGACTCCAGTGGCTTCAACGACCTAGTTAGAACCAGGCTTAACGCAGCGCAATCGACATTATTTTTGTTTTGCAACTCATTTAGGCGATGGATATAAGCATAAGCATAGTCATATAAGCGATACAGTTCTTGCACTCTTGCACTGAATTAAAGCAAATTTTGTGAACCTTTATGAAAAAGGCATTTTTTGCAAAAACAGCGAGCATCTAAGTCCTTGGAGAATACCGTACTTTACATCTAAAAAACCCGCCCGTTATATCTATTTCTTCGTCTCTTGGGATTTTAGAATTTTTAGATGTGAGAAAATTCCAACGGAAGATGTGTTTATCATCATGGGAGATGATACCATGCTTTCAGCGAACGGTAAATTTTCTAAACTTTTTGGACATGCACAGAAAAGCTCGAAGGGTTGTGGACGAGCTTTCCACTCTTTGATCGCGTTGCTCTGGAATACACGATGCAATAGTCAAAATGAAGCGGACAGCAATCCACTGGTCACTTGCAAGAACTGAGCAATTTTACAAGGAAGCAGTTAGGGTAAATTCATCCTATTTTTCACTTTTATTCTCTCGCATTATTCGGAGCAGCGCATAATTTGTTTGCAGGCAAATATTCGGTGTCAAAGTCAGTTACACTGTTTATCAGAAACTTTTAGGTCGGGAGCTGGTAGGTAGTTTCTTAAATCTTAGGGCACTTTTGCTACAAAAAGTTTCTCGTGGGTTTCTTATGTTTTAATGCCCTAAGTTTAGAGTTAATTTATTTTGTTAGAAGAGTTTTCAAATTACTTAGCAAGATCTTAAAACAATTAATAACATAATTCGCACTCAGAACAATGTTAAAAAATTTGTCAATACTTTACAGTATCAAATTTTTTGAATGATCTGATAAAATTAAAGCTGCAAATTACAAAAGTTTCTTAGCTTACCTTATATTAACTTTTGCAAAATTGAACCTTCCGTTCCTTGTAAGCGGTTGCTTATAAAAAATAAGTTTTTGGACAGCCGACAGCTAGCCCTAACTTTAATCAAAGTATCACTTACTTGTATAACTGTACTCAATGAAGCTCCATAGACTTTGCCATATTGATCAGAATACTGAGCAAGATGCAGGTTTCTAGTTTCCACAATATTAAGAAAGACCATGACAATCATGAAAGAGGATACACCACAAATTATGACCAGGGTTAATAAAAACCCAAGAAAGTATCGATAATTGTATTTTCCAATGCAAGCATTCACCCAAGAGCAATGATGGTCAAATCGAGAGATACACATATCGCAGATTGCTAAAATAAAAGGAAATATAATGAGTTATGTTGTGCGATGTGGTGGGAAAGGCGGTGCATGGAGGGAACGAGGGTGCCAATGGGCCTGGTAATGACATTAATACCACGATTCCCCCTTCTTTTACAGTAAATTCGTTTACGAGAAAGTATACTTGGATGGCCAAAACTTTAGACTTCCAAAAGCTAAGTTTGAAGCAAATATGGCAAATGTCATTGAACCCTTATTCTTTAGGGTCTAGGGATATCCAGTAATATCTTATGTTTTGAGCCTAAGAGAACTTTTTTTCTTGCTAAATGTTATTTTATTAGTCAGGACACATTTAGAAACTTTTAGTACTGAAAACGCGGAAAATTCCTTACAATAGGCCGATCCAAGTTTCTTACGAAAAAACGTGTAGCGAAGTGAAGTGAAGTTGCGTTTTTTAGCGCCAAGCGCTGGGATCACAGAAGTAGATAAGACCTAATCGGGTCCGCGACCCCTTGTCATGACGCTCAAATGGTGGGGCCCTACCTGGGATCGAACCCTGTCCGCCTGACTGCAAAGTCAGAGGATTACACCATTGCGCCACAACACCTTCAAAGCTAGCACCTCTGAAGGGGGCAAATCCTTCTGTAAAGGTTTTTTTGCTAAAGAACCTTTTATAGTGATTGGCTGATTGCACACTTCTTTGAAGAATTCTTTCAAAAGAAACTGGTTTTATGATATTCAAACATTTAAGAAACTCTAGCGCAATATTTGAAAAGTACTCAGAAAACTTTCAAACTAAATTCGATGCTTTTGATGACAGGATGTCGCATCCTTAATCTTGGGTAATATTACTGTAGCTACAATGATTTGTTTCAAGTGTGATACTGTAGGGCTCTTTGTTGCGGGGAGATATTTTTTATAGGTCAAGGCACTTACCTGTAGTGAATATAAAAACTACATCTGAATTTTAGAACACATTAAAGATGAGAAACAAATGGCACTAAAACGTTGCAATTTGCATGGTAAGTTAAAAACTTCTAACCTTTAACCTTCTAGCATTAAGTGCTGAAAAACCACCTTTGATTTAGGTAGTAAATAGCTTGGGTATGGTCCAAAGTCGTACAATAAAATTTCAGCTGGAGGTTGGTTATGGCTGCTATAGTCAGGTTGCTCGTCCTGATCAATGACTAGCTTATCGTTTTCATGATGCTGTCAATGATTTGCAAAATGTTGCTTGAATTTTATCTTCCAGCTAATATTTCAAGAAATCACTAATAAAACAACTTGCATACCACAATGTTTCGATCTTGCAGGCTTTTTTATCAGGCAAGTGCTACAATCTTTAGGAATATACATTTTCCCATCATATTCAAAGTCCTGTAAATATTTGTCAACATTATCTTTTGTGATCACTCCTGGATTTGTGCAGCCACAAGCTGCAAAGAATGCCAGATTTACAGCCAACAGATAATATGGTAGTTTCCCCATAAATGATTCGGAAACATAGGGAAAAACTGTCTCTGTGTAGGAGCCATATCCAAAAATTAGAAGAGTTGCNATTCAAATGGACAACACTACAAATTTTTTGAACTACACTATTATATAGTGCACTCACTGAGAATTTTCGCTTTCTAGCCAATTTCTTAGTAACAAGAGTTGTGCTGTAATCAGAGGAACTCCTTTCTTCCTAAATAAAGTTTTCATCATAAAGAGGGTTGTTCTTCTTAAATCCCCTTCAGTCTTTGCCATGAGGAAAATGCAATGCGTGTGGTAAATCACGCGCAAAAGGTAATTTCTTAGTGCGTTAAATAATTTCATGTGTGTGCCAATGCATGCACACATCATTACATGTATCGAATGAAAAAGACTAATTCCCCATTTAACGTTTGTTTTATGTGTGAAATAGAATCTTAGAGTATATAAATATCCAACCTTTTATACAAGATGTAGGTTGTTAAATCATCCATCCATTGTCGCAATCTGCTTGGAACTATTTTGTTGAAACATGATGCAGCAAAATTTGATATCTGCAAAATATACAGTGATAAAGTCATATACAATACATAAAAAAAGATTGAGACAAAAAGACAGACTACAGTACAATTTTCTTTGCTTCATTTTGTTTGTTTTGTGAAGAATGCATTCACCATGCATTCCCAAACATTGCAGTCTGGATTGCGTATGAAACTTAGCCACCTTGGTTTTTTAACTTCCTTGCTCCCCGGTCAGCAGAGTATCTGACTGGCAACTGTGTAATACACATTGGAGATCTTCTGTGCACAGTTTGAGGAAAACAATAGATAAACAATAGGTCTATTGTTCACAAAACAATAGACCTCACGTGTGCCAGGCTGCATTCCATGTAGGTTCCATCACAGATCTGCGGCGGGAAAAATGGTCACAAACAATACATCAAAACAATACAAACAATAGAATCCTTTGTTCCTTGCAGGAACCTGTGGTGGGAAAACTCAGACTGCCCTCCATGCGCACTTTTCAAAGATTCCACTCTGGGTGGACAGTATATATATTTTTACCAAGATCTTGATTGTGTGATTCCAGGTTGGAAAACATGCATGATTTTGGCCTACACGTAGTAGCGAGTGAAAGTAATTGAAAGGTGCGAGCTGCAAGTACACTTTAAAAAGCTGTGAGACTCACAAAAGTAACGATAGACCCTTTTGTCTCACATGCGAGAGCATTTTCTTATTGCAACCAGCAAGCATGAAAAATTTTGTATAGCTTCGCGAGTGAATGCAAGTTTTCCAACCTGGGTGTGATTGTGCATCCATCTATTATTGTTGGTAAAATCTTGGGTGGTGGTGTGCAGCGCTGAGCGCAGCCAGTTATGGGGTTAGTTTGCATTAATAGATTGTAATTATATATTAAATTCTAATAACTTTATATTGTAAGTATGTTTTTCACAGGACAGGAGGGCCAAAAATTCAAAAAAGCAGGTTTATTTATACAATCCAACATCACGCTGTCGCTGCTTCTATTGTTCAGCTATAATTATGATTCGTTCTTAGAATGTTCGCCGAATAAAGAAGGTGGTCCATACCTTACAGATCTATCTACATCTATCCACATCTACCAGATACTTTCAGATCCGCCCAGGCTTTTAACACTGAATTGATGTTACATTTTACGAGAACACTGCAAAATACTTACATAGCTAATGTATATGGATCCTTTAACGTCAATCCAGCCACAAAATATGCATATAACAAAACCTACAAACAGTAAAGTATAAACAACCAGGACGATCATCAAAGTCAGGGCATCCATCTTGAAAGTAATGTTTTGATGCTCGAAATTGCGTTGAATTGGATGAAATCTCGTTTTCATCACGAGATGAATACAGTTGCTATGGTGAATTGTTGTCATAGCAATGTGCATTCAACAACGACGGTTGCAAAATAAATTGCAGTTGAGCAGTCAGCAAAGAGATCATAACAAGACGGTCTTGCATCGCGAGCAGATTTTGTAGCACAACCAAGTTACAGTAACAGAAAGAGTGGATTGAACAAGGTAAGGTGGACTATCTGTTCATCCTTTTATTGTCCTTGGACGTTGGTCGTTCTCGGCCCGGCCTGTTTGTGTTTGTTGATATTATGATATATTTCTTGTTTGTCTGTCTTCCTTTTTGCGGTTGTTTTTGTTTTCAGTTCATCTTCCTAAACAACATGACCGAAACAATGTACTTGTGTTCAGCACTAAGAATGAGCAACAAGCAGAAATACTGCAATGCAAAAATTATATTCAAAGTATTCAATCAAGCAATTTGCCGTTTGCAAAGACAAACTGTTGTTGAACTTTTTGTATGGTCCAGTGCGGATACACTTCTATTTACACTATTTTACTGAAGGAGCCTTTCTCTGTGTGATACCTCAATTTTACGTTCTATCTTTTACCAGATACAGAATAATCAAGGGAGTTAGACTTATCAAAAACAACATGTCTAAAAATGCTTCTCCAAAAAGGATGGTGAGAAGTAGAATTAACAGTGGCTTAACAGCTGCGATGCCATTTGGTCCACAACCTAAATCTATCCTGAGACCAAAGCTGTGGACAGATGAAGTTGAAGAAGGTATACAATCTAGATTTCAATAATTTTGCCTTGGCCTTATGATAGTCAATAGAAAATATTTTTCTATTGATTATGGCTTATATGAATATATGAATTATATATGAATTATATGGACTATTGAATCAACAAAGAAAATATTTAGCAGGATAGTGCTAATAATAATAATGATAATAATACATTATTTTTAAAGTGGGTAGCCTTTGATACGGTGCCTTTGATAAAGATTACGCGCCTTTGATACGGTTAACCGGTGGAACCACTTCGTTACAAAAGTGCCATCTGTCAACGAAAATAAAACAACATAAAAATCTTACAATGAATGTATAAATGCCATACGTATTAAAATGAATAAAATCCCATGATGTTTAGTCGTGCTAAAAACCAGGGTGGCACCAGCCCTGAAAAAATGGCGTGGACCATGGGAAAGAATTGACTACCCAAGAAAGTGGGGTGGTCATTCCCATCCCAGTCCACCCCCTAGTGCCCTTCCTAGATACTGCAACGTTTACTTCAAAATACCTTTTCTTGTTAGTTGCTATCTTTTAACTGCTGCTGTTGTTTGAAATATCTTTTCTTAGCTTCTCTCTCGCCCTCTCGTTCTATCCAATGCCTAAGAAGGCTGTAGGCGCACTGATGCTTCCACAACTCTTTCTCTCCAACCAGCTCTATCTTTTGCTTTTTGTACTGCTTCTCCCATTGAAAAGTTTGTCCAGTCAGCAAAGTTTTTTATCTTAGCTTACAGATTTCAAATCGCTGGATACAGAGATGAAATAGAATATAAAGCTTTCAAAAAAGTTGAACAGGTAAAACCATCCTATAATTTATGCTTCTGACAAATGATTGTTAAGTACCTATGCATTGCTTTTATGAAGACTTAACACTGAAAATGAAGCAGCTGAGAATGAAGGTTTGTTCCTGCACGGTACAAGTGGATGTGAAATTGCGTTTTGCAGTTCCAACCTCTGGGATCACAGAAGTGGAGAAGTCCTAATCATGTCCGCAACCTCTTGTCATTATGTTCAAGTGGTGTTGGTTGGGCTGAAACCCCATCCACCCGATTGTTCTGGCTGCAAAGTCAGTGGACTACACCACAGCACCTAAGAATTCTCAATAATTATTGGGAACATTTTTCAATTTCTTAACAATTCTTGTTTAAACAATATTAACATCTTTCATACCACTCAAGAAGTCTTATCAGAATGTAACAAATTCTAGTATTTTAAAGAATTATTGGGAATTCTTGTCATGTTAATGTGTGCAAGGCCTGTACTGTGTGTGGTAGAATTCAGATTTCAGAAAATTCTATTTTTCTTGAATGGTGCGATTGATTTGTTGCAAGAATTTTGGGGGACCTGAAGGTTGCAGGTTGATACTGCAATTGTTAGTATTGTCTGAAAAAAGCAATTTGAAAACCTTGCAAAAGTGAAACTGAACTGAACTGAACTGAAGCACCTCATGGATAACTCGTTTCTACTTTAAATCTACAGAAAATTACACAAACCAATTGAAAATATTTTTGTCTGACTTGCGTTGTGAAAATCTTCAAGATTGGATCCAAAAGAAACAAAGGACAAAAAATTAACTGTTAAGTTGATTTCAAATTTTGTCAATCACAAGGCTCTGTTGAGTAGTTTGCAGGCCAATGAAAAAGTATATTTTCCACTACATTTCTAGCTATGTTTTAACTTCAATAGACAATAACGCTAAAGATGGTGGCTCCATAGACTCTGTCGTGTTTTGCTGCAAAGCTTGCTGCTGAAAAGCTCCCTGATGACCAAACGATGTAAACAGTTCGGTCTGTCGTTTCGACTAGCTAGCTTGAATTCGAATCGATCTTGAATTGGAATGCAACATGGTTTGAAAGGAAACCTTTACAAAGCAGAAAAAGTAAACTTTTGATTTGAATTGAAGTTTTTATTACAGATTCGCGTTTGAATTACGAAATTTTCCTATCTGTTTACATTGATTACTTATTCAGAACTTTGCCACAGCTAGCTAGTCGAAACAGCAGACCAAACTTTTTTTGTCATTAGGTGGTTGTCAGGGAGCTTTTTACCAGCATGCTTTGCGTGGCTGCCATCTTTAGCGTTATTGTCTATTGGAGTAATTGCAGTCCTACATACTGTTTCCTTGACATTTTTTTAACAAGCTCTGCAGGAAAATTGGTTGCCACCTGACCATCTTTTATTATGAAAATATTTTCAAATTCTACAATTGTATGTAAAATGTAAGATTTTTTCTGATCCTCTTTTGCGAAACAGCTGATGTTGTGGGCAGGTCATCAATCTTTTAGTCTTTATGAGTAATCTCCTAGCAGGTCATTACCTAATTCTTTACAAATTGTGCAACACTTTCATTTAATAAAGTTGCTTTTATTGCAAAACAGTCTTCAAGATGCTAGAATGTTAAATGCTATTATGGAATGTCTGGCTTTAAACAAGGCACACACTAATTTCACATTAGTTCTAGTAGTCAAAAAGATTATGATTATGATTATGAGTACAAGGATTAATTTAAGGTGCAGTGATGACCAATTTGTGCAGTGATGAATCGAAAATGTGCAGTGATGAATTAAGTTTTGTGCAGTGATGAATTCTTTCACTTTTCAGTTTGAAATACTTGAAAATGAAATACAGCAGTTTTAGATGTTTTCAAAATAAAGACACTTAATACTTCTTACAACGAATAGTCATCTTGCTGGGCACCCCCTTTTTACAAAAATATGTTCCTCTCATTGAAACTAACTCGCCTCTTTTTAAAGTCTTCAAATAGACTTACGACGTGATTCCTTGTATTCGTTCAATATTTATAATCTGACTTTTTTATTCAATTCAATGAGCGATACTGAGCATAAGTCTCAGTAACTGAGACTTATGTAATGAGTATAGTCTTCAAACACAATGTTGGGAAAATACAAACGATTCAGGCGTTGTTTAGTAAAATAACTACTGCATGTCCGAAAAATAGAATCTTGCTTTTCGCCTCCAATCTCTTACTACTTGTTTCAAAACGAGGAAGGTGCTTGACAATATGATTCTGGTACAGAAGCCCATATGTGCAATACAAAGTTTATTACGATGCATACAAAGTTTATTACG
>REGM01000145.1:594517-615906 GCA_004194415.1 Aurelia aurita | reverse complement strand
AATGGAACTCACTTCTCCTGTGAAAAACTAGAAAGTTTACGAAACCACGACGGCGACGCCAGACAGACATCATCTTATACCTTCCAAACCATGTATTGCTTTGTGTATGCTACCCTTTAAATATTACTCAGAAGGCCAAGACGAAACCAGATTCTTCAGTTAAATGCCAAACAGCCATCTTTTTATCTTTGAAAACCAATATTTAAAATGAGCAGGCCCTACTTCGGGGGCCTAGATCTGTAGAGCAGAACAACAGGAATGGGATTTCCAAGTTGTGCAACTGAAAAGGACAACTTCATAGTCTCTCAAGGGAAGCACATTCGCAAGAAAAACAAGGAGTCTAATAAAGCTGATGTTCTGAAAAATAAACAACCTTACGTTGCAGTTTCCATCGTGGTTTCATAAACTCTCTATCTAATCCTCAACGTATGCAGCTCGAATGAGTTAACAACATAGGTTTCAAGGTTTCCTACGTAATTTAGTTTATTTACATTTTCTACTTGACTAGTCAGCCGTAAAATTCCCCTCGTCTGCAAGCAATCGCTCATCACTTTACACGAGCGAGCAAATTAAAAGTAATGCATGCATTGTTGCAACATCTGGCTTTCTCCTCAAAGCTAAAACTCTGATATGTTAGATAATTTCATTGATGTTGATGCATGTTTTCTAATGATTTAATGATCTGTTTACGTGATTATTTGCCCGTCTAAGGCTTGCTGATTTTAAATATTTGATATATCATGGAGTGTAACTGTTCTAATTCAAACGAAATATACTCTCGATTCTGGAATAGATGTGGTGCGTGGAAAATTTCCCGGATCCTAATAAAGCAGGTCCGTACTAAACCTGCTGGGTGGAAAATGTCCTGTAATCAGGCGAAACAAATAAGTTGTTTCGACTGTAAGGAATATATAAACAATTTAAGAATCATGAAAGACGGATAATACAGTTCGAGTCACATTTCAGGAAACAAGATTTCACATTTGAAGAGGCTCGAGATTAACTAACGGAGGGTCTAGGATATAAGGGTGGATGGATATATAAAAACAACCAATTAGCGGGGGGACGTCTATTTCGGACTCGAGAGTAAATAATAACAACTAACAACTGATGGTTGGGAAAGAGCTAAGGTTACGATGATAAAATTGTCATAAACGATTTAACTACAGACGTTCGACTGAGCCTAACGTACAAAATGAAAACTGTTGTGTGGTGCAAAAAAACAGTAAGAATCAACTTTCATGAATCACAAGACAAAACCTTCAATAATTTCTAAACAAGGATGAAAAACTATGGGTAAAACTAAGGCAAGTTTAAACGATGACTTGGTAACGGTTTTTCCCGTGAATTGTCAATCAAGTAGAGCATGGCACATTCATTAGTTCTCGAAACGAGTGGCCCCATGAATAAAGAATGCCAGGTATATAACAAGAAATTGGCAATGAAATTATCCCAGAAATTGAACAAAAAGTATAGCGAAGTTACTGCCGACATTAAGACGACAAATAGTTCTTTTAGTTTAATTATGTCAATGATTTTGGGCTTAAGAGGTTCTAGGGCAGCTTTTTAATTTCATTAATGTGTTTTTCATTTCTGAGATAAAACAGTTTTTAATTTGAGATATTGCAATTTAAGAATGATTGGCAGGGTTTTACATAATTTTTAGAAGATTACTGTATTTTAAATATTTATGGATGAAAATGAAAGTAATAAGAAAATAAAACATAAATACTGCTTGCAATCACGCGTGTAGATCACAGATCATGCCCCATAAATTGTTAAGTTGAACTTGAGGGTGAATGCAGAGTACAAGCTTTGGTGTGTCCCAAACCTTGTCTGTCTCCGCCACTGATTGTAGAAATGAAGATTTAATTCAGCTCCTCCGATATATCACTGCTCAGAAAGTGTACAACTAGAAGCAGCGTTGGTTGGCCTCCAACTAAATTTTCGAAGAACGAGTTGTTTCAAAACCCTTTTACTTACTTCTATATAGCAATTTTCACCTCACAGCAGCGCTGAAATTGGTTATAGAAAAACAATGTTGTTGTGCGTGTTGTACGTCTTTTGTATAAGTATAACAGTAATTTCAATAAAAATACGACTTGTACGAAGAATATGAATAGATACAAATATCCAATATCTATTCATATTCTTCGTACAAGTCGTATTTTTATTGAAATTGCTGAAATTGGTTGCCTATGTCATAGATAAAGCTCAAATGCCATGTGCGACTCATATATCCACATGAAATCGCAAGATAGGCTTTTAGAAATAAATAGGATGCTCTGGAAAATAATATTTCTCGAAACAAGATTATTTCAATTTTGAAGATGATTAAAATTTTCAAGATCAGTAACGTAATCAAATTTTGGTTTAAAAACTTGTTCAGAAACAGCCGGTAGCTTTTGAGTGAAAATCACATAAAACTTTCAAAATTAAGTTTCAAGTTACGTCTTCGAGCAGATCCGTTACCAAGCCATTTCGAATCCGAACCACAACTGATTCCACTACCAAAAAATATATTTCTATATTGCGATCTATTCCAGACAATGCTTTACCGATTTCTAAAAGAAATGAATGGCAGTTTAATATGCTAAACATTACTAACATTGACATTTTGGCTTATTTGCAAAGCTGCTGATCGCTGCTGATACTGGGTAACACAGACTCATTACCTAAGACCGTATATTTGCTTCGTTTTCTTGATGATTCTGATAACAGTACACTCAGCCTAGTTGTGTAAAATGCTATCAAGATAATCAAGAAAACAAAGTGAACAATAAGAGCATGAGTCTGGGATGGGAACAAACATGTCCATGATGACATTAAGTAACATCATACCGAGTAACCTAAAAACTATCGAAGTTTGTCACAATGTACGATCAAGGAGTATGCACTAATTTCTTTGATCGTTGTGTTTTGATTGATTAACGCTGTTTTTAGACTAACATGTTTCAAGAAATCGCTTGCAGCGCGAGAAGTAGAAAGTCAAAAATTCTAAAACATCACCGAGTATTATTTATGATTTTGGCGATAGATTACATGATCAATCGTTGGGATCGGCTTGTGTAAGATATATAATAGCCTGCCAAGAGTGGGAACATTTTGGCGCACCCAGTATGTTTTATAGAAATTGGTGGATGATTCAAGGTGTCGGCAAATTTCTAAGATATTTTTAATCACCAAGGACAGAATTCCTTCGTACCAGCAGTCACAACAGCCAGGCAAACGCTACTGACTAAATGTGGTTAATTTTCGCAATAAACTGTTATTGATTTCATACCACAACTTTAACTAGTCCATGAACTCCATGCTGGCTTGAAGGTCGGCTCGAGTTCTTCTTTTTGTCTCTGTGAATAGGAATNATGATCAATCGTTGGGATCGGCTTGTGTAAGATATATAATAGCCTGCCAAGAGTGGGAACATTTTGGCGCACCCAGTATGTTTTATAGAAATTGGTGGATGATTCAAGGTGTCGGCAAATTTCTAAGATATTTTTAATCACCAAGGACAGAATTCCTTCGTACCAGCAGTCACAACAGCCAGGCAAACGCTACTGACTAAATGTGGTTAATTTTCGCAATAAACTGTTATTGATTTCATACCACAACTTTAACTAGTCCATGAACTCCATGCTGGCTTGAAGGTCGGCTCGAGTTCTTCTTTTTGTCTCTGTGAATAGGAATGTTAAATTAAATGTTATATAAATGTAATATTTCCCTTGAATTTGTGGCGAGTCAGGCAGGATCATGATGAATAATTTGTGTGGAGCTTTTATGTTCTTATAAATAGTTTCATAGCCTCGCTTTTATCGATTGTCCTCCAACGTCATGAGAGACAGTCGTCAAATCCCTTTGCTTTCCTTGCTTTGCGAAATTACATTTCAAAGGAAAACCCCACGACCGTACTCAATTACTCTGTACAGAAATCACACGACTGAATTTATGTGAAGCTAGAGACTGGACGTAAAAGTTTTTATTTTTTAGCGGCGAAAACATTTAATACTTTACCCCCTGAAGTTAGAACATTGAAATATAGAACTCTTTTTATAAAAGCAACAGAGGAACATTGTAAATAGGCGTAAACTATATTCTTAATAACTCTGTGACTGTAGATTTTAAACATTTTAAAATTTTGATTTTTAATATAACCTTTAGGAACAGGACTCTTGTGATAACAGTGCCTTTTGCGCTGATAGACTATCCTGTTTAAAAATTCGATTTATTATTATTATTATATTATCAGACATTAGTTTCTAAGTTCTTTATAAAGCGACATAAAAGCTTTAAATCTTTCGTAGACACTAGCTACAGAATTTATATATTCTCCTAAATATTAGGAGTGAGGGTTGCGAGCTTTTGACAGCTTCTCCATTCTCGTTCGTACAAAGATTTCGCCTCGACTTTTAATTGTTAATGTTTCAAAATGTAAGCAAAAACAATATTGGCTGTACAAGCCAATAAGCTATACTTAAAAAAACCACGACTTTCTCTCCCTAATGCAGGCAAATAGCAGCAGATACATTGAATTTTCTATCGGTTTGAGCTCCGTAGAAATATTTGGAGATACAGCTGGATTCCGAGCCACAAGTTTTAGGTGTGTTTAGCCTGAACACACTAATGCCCCCTGCAGGCAGAAAGAATCATATGACACGCGCCCTTTGTTTACTAAGATCTTTTACAGCCCCTTCAAAATATCTAGATATTTACCTTGGCGAGTCCATCGGTGTTCCGGATAGATTTTTGTGAGAGGATTTCGAACTTCTCGGATGATCTTGAACAAAATTTCGACATGATGCTAGCTTCGATTCTAAGGCCTAGTGACAAGGAAATCGTAAACAACATTATCACACAAGTATATAAATCGAGCCCTGATGAAGACGGGGTTTTACTGTACTCAACGGACGTCCTGGCTTCCATCCTCATAATTATAACTCAATATCGATAAAAATCACACAGCACATAAGAAAAGAAAAGAAAAAGTCTCACCGAATTACAAATAATTCCCTGGCCTACGTTTATAATAAATCTTACACTCAGAAACAATTATTATCTGTAAACTTAACATAGAAATTTCAGTACACCAGATTTGCAAGAAACTGAAAAATAGTTCACTATTCAACTTCATTCATTTCACCTGAAAGTTACTCTAAATTCGTGAACTTAAATCAACTCACTACACAAGGGTGGTATCAAACTGAACGTTTAGCCAAGAGAAAACACTCTAACTTTCGCATAATGTTTCAACTTTCATATTGGGATCGTAATAACATTGACTTTTGGTTGAGGCTGTGAAACGGAAATCTCGCAAAAATCCAAATTTTTCAGAATTACAAATCTTCCACTACATTAAAGTCNTTTATAATACATCTTACACTCAGAAACAATTATTATCTGTAAACTTAACATAGAAATTTCAGTACACCAGATTTGCAAGAAACTGAAAAATAGTTCACTATTCAACTTCATTCATTTCACCTGAAAGTTTACTCTAAATTCGTGAACTTAAATCAACTCACTACACAAGGGTGGTATCAAACTGAACGTTTAGCCAAGAGAAAACACTCTAACTTTCGCATAATGTTTCAACTTTCATATTGAAATCGTAATAATATTGACTTTTGGTTGAGGCTGTGAAACAGAAGTCTCGCAAAATTCCAAATTTTTCAGAATTACAAATCTTCCACTACATTAAAGTCTAAAGTCTAAGACGAATAAAATTTTCCGCAAAGTAGATGGCTAAAAATGTGTCATCACGAAACTTTCCGTTTATAACATAGCATTCACTTGGGAACTTTTCAAACCTGAACATTTGAAATAAAGCATACGTACCCCAACTTTCCGTAAAAGATCCCCAACAATGTTCAAAGCAGAAATCCTAGCTGCTGGCGTCAATGCAGGATTCGGCACAAACGGAGTCACAGGTGATGTACCAGCAGAATTATTAACTTTGGCATTCAATCGTTCTCGAACCTCTCTTATTTGAAGTGGCGTTGTGTTCGTCATGCCGTCCACCGTATCACTACTTTTGACGGTGCTGATTTCTTTAAAGTCGCCGTTCGAATCTTCAACTGCATCTCTAGTTTTTGGATTTATTGTCGATGAAACTGCTAACTCGGCTTTCAGGTCTAAAACAGAAAGACGATGAATCAAATTTCTGAGCTGGCGTAGAGATTGCCATAACGTCCAGAGTAATGGTAGGAATTGAATTTGGGGGCAGGCGAAGGCATTGTTTCAGTCTTAACACATTTGTGTCCTGTTGTTTTATGCAAAAGCTCATTTCCAACATTAGGGGGCAATTCCTTTTCCACACCTGCAAGCGTCCGCTGGAGGTCCAAATCGACCGTAAAAGGTCCCTGTAAATAGATCCTGCTGCCATAAAGGCCTTTAGCCAAATATTATGCAGTAGAGCAACAAATATACAGAAATCGTATCACTGGATTTCCGAAAACTTTTCCAAAGTTTGACTTAACTTTTCATAACAATAAACATTAGCACAACTCCCATTTAGAAGTCGTTTATTTTCTCCAAAAATTACTTCGCTTCGTTCTTCTTTCCTCCCTCTTTTCATAGTCAATACATTGCTCTTTTTTAGTTCAAGTATGCAAAAAGTCACCAAAATTTATTACCTTTTCCCAATGGAAGATTGCAGTATTGTAAAGAATATTTACCCCTGCCAGGCACCTGGAATATATCAAACAAACGCTGTTTTGAATTTTGAGGGTTTTGGGACAATGTTAAAATTTTCATTTCTGGAAACGCAATCGCAATGTTTAAAATTTTCCGATTGGCAGCTCAAATACAGAGTACCTCGCATCGAAGTGTATCTCCAAAAAAAACTTTAACAAACTAGTGTACCTCTACTTTCATCCTTTAGCCTTTGAACAGTAACAGACATTTCTTCTTTTTCGTCCAATTCATTCTCTAGGAATGCATTTCGTTCAATTGCCTGTTGAGAAAAATCAAACAATTATGAAATAAAGCAGCAGACTTAGAGGCCGAATCTGCCCAAAAAGGCACAGAATGTCTTAAAAAGTTGCTAACACGGACTTTGAAGATCCGAAGGACCTCGTCACGAGTACGTCACGAGTCATGCTAAAAGCCTTTGCAACCCTTGAAGATACCTTAGCATAAGAAATTTTATTCTAGACTACGCTTTAGAGTTCTAGTATCTTATACAACTGCTGCATAACATTAAAATTCCTTTCATGCTATCCTTATGAGATTTTTCTGGCAATGAAGCAATTTTCGCAGTTTCTAGATGTTACAGTTCATGTCTGCATGAATATCTGTGCACTGTCCATACTCAACTAAACCCATTTAGTATCTCGATAAAGATCCCTTGATAGAAATTTCAAAGTGATTTCTTGAATTAGGCCACACAAACTGAAAATTTCTCTAAGCAAAAGACATTTTATGCCAAGTGAGCCATTTACAACTAATATAAAAATCATAGCGGGCACATCATAAGGCAAATCAAAAATTAACGAGAAAGCTGTTTAAACCTATGGCCTGTTAAGACTACACAGGATCTGGACAGCGCAGCTTTACGCTCCACACACGGCTATAGTGTAAACTGGGTCAATAGGAGTGATTTTCAATCCGATAAGAGTTGGTAAGGAACGCCTTGATATGAAAATAAAGCAAGGATAAAAATCTTAATTCGATAGGCTTCATTTCGAATCAGCCACACTGTACAGAGTTCAAGGAATAATGCAAGCACTTCTCCAATCTGCTACTAAACTGAGCGCTTTAAACCAGTTTAGATTAAATAAGATTATGGTAAGCATAAACAGACCAATACCATTTGTAAATGTCAATTAATCTGGATTTAAATATGGTGTGAACACAGTTCTACCGTAGTACCACTGGTTTTGTTTATACATGTTTAAAGCCAGTTTTATGCGCAATGTGAAAGAGGTAGGAGTCCAATATCAAATGGAATCCGGTATGGCTTGCACCAGCACTCAACTAAGATATTATTCTGTTAATACAATGATATTGCGTTATATACAAATAAAGGTAATGTGAAAACATCGCAGTGGCAAGGTTATCATGAAAGTCCAAAACTAGTAGTAAAACGGCAAAAAGTTTTTACCTGATTTAATCTTGATTCAAAATCTTCTAGAGAACAAACCGTAGCCCTGAGAAGAAAATGAGAGGGTATGAGAAAACCTGGAAAAATCGGGGGAGAAATAGCAAAAATAATAATTACACGAGAGAGGGAAGAAAAGAAATTATTTATCGCTAATCGATCACTAGAAGCTCTCCTATCCAAAACAATTAACTTTCACGAAAGGAGTACTCGGTCGAGTTGATTTTTCAGCTACAATGGGATCGATATCATGGGTGATGCCTATTTCAGATTTTCTTGCAGTTATTGTTTTAGATAATAAGAGTTTTCGCAAGATTTGCAGAGCCTTCCTTTGGGCACTGCGCCCAATGCGCCCTTTCCTGGGACTCGGTGGCCTACCTATCGTTGTTTACTGATTCTCGCAGATTTTGAGCATATCTCCCACCTAATCGAATCATTCTACTCGCCACTACGCGTAGGCCAAGTTATATAACATCTTCCAAATTAAAAGTAAGAACAGCTTGATATCAACAGAATTGATATCTTCTCAAGTTATGCGAAAGAAAAATTACATTCGTCATGAATATTCGACGCTGCTAAATTCATGCTTTAAAAAAACTCATCGGTTCTTGGTGCGACATAAGAATAGTTCTCCTTATCTCTGATGTTGCTTTACGTCGCTCCGTGTAGCCTATATAAATATATAGATATATATATATATATATCGAGNGTTGTTTTACTGATTCTCGCAGGTTTTGAGCATATCTCCCACCTAATCGAATCATTCTACTCGCCACTACGCGTAGGCCAAGTTATATAACATCTTCCAAATTAAAAGTAAGAACAGCTTGATATCAACAGAATTGATATCTTCTCAAGTTATGCGAAAGAAAAATTACATTCGTCATGAATATTCGACGCTGCTAAATTCATGCTTTAAAAAAACTCATCAGTTCTTGGTGCGACATAAGAATAGTTCTCCTTATCTCTGATGTTGCTTTACGTCGCTCCGTGTAGCCTATCTGGTTATGGTTATTTGAATAACCATCAAATGATAACACGACGAAATTAGATTTTTGTTCGCCTCATCTTCCTATTGAGGCTGGGTGAACAGCTTCTCTGTATACAGACTAGTAATCTTACTGTCAGTTAAGGTGGCATGCCACACCAACTTTTTGGTTCACCAATCAGACAGCACCAGTTATCCAAAAGCGTTCTCTGATTTGGCAATTCAAACAAATATGTCAAACTGAGGCCAACAGCCACTGAATATCGAAGCTTCGATTAAATTTACCGGAGATCCTTGGCTTCCACTGGGAAAGATTAATAAAGAACACCTAAAGTTTCCATAATTCTTAGAATAAAAATACATTAATGTTAGTACCACTAGTTAAATTTCTTATGCTTGGGTCCAGAAAAACCCAACCTTCGAAGTGTTTCGGCAGTATTTTGGAGAGGCTAACTTAGGCCACGGGGCATTAGAACGAGACTCGCAAATTTGAGCAGTCTATTTTACAATGAGATCAGGATCCGTAGTTGAGGCGACTTATATCAGTTCAGGCGGAGGAGCGGAGCTACGTTTGATATGATTTCGTATGGCCACACAAGAACAATCGGAAAACAGTTGGACATAAATCAAACGCGTTACAGACCTCCAGCTGGACGTAAACAAAATGTGAGGAGGCAACAGATAATTTAAAAGCAACAGATGATAAAACGCCTCCACTTTCCGTGCGTTTCACAGCGAATTTGATAGTTAGTCACGGCTAGACTACGAACGTTCTTCCTTCTTTCTTTGTTTCAAATTTTCATTGAATGTTAAGTTTATAATGCATATCTTATTTCTAACTGTCTATCTGCTTTCTGCATTCATTTTAAAGAGAGGATTCTGAGATAGCGTTTCAAAATAAAGAATTCTGAGATAAAAGCGAAATGAGCTGCAGGAATACACTGTGACGAGCAGGGCCGTCGAGAACCAGCTCGGACCCCGGAGTGATTGTCACGACGGGGCCCCAAGGAAAATTCTTCGTGACCACGCCCTTTATACTCCCGGAAAATGAAGGAACGCCCTTCTTAAGGATAATAGTTTTTCGAAAAATTGTTCAAACTTCCATTTCAAGGTCTTGCAGAAAAGGTATGTACGTATAAATCAAGGACGCCTTTTTCGTCAGTAAAATAAAAATAACAATAAGAAATTTGTTCACACTCAAAATAATCCACAAATTCATTCATCATGTCCTATCCTTAACATTATAGATCCGTCAGCCCAGCCTATCCTAAGTTATTGTGATCCTCGTAAAATTTTTGGAATAAATACTATGCAATGCACTGTCACAGGCAAGTTACAAAATACTACGAAATGATTTTCTTGTCAAGAGAGGGCACTGCCACAAACCTTTTAGGCTAAAAAATTGCCATAAAAATACGTTGCTCTTTTCATTTTTTTCTCTCGATAATCACACAATAGACACAGAATTTTTACGGGCCTCTTCGGAGCCTGGGCCCGGGACCTTTTACCCCCTTAAACTCCCCCCTCTCGACGCTCCTGGTGTCGAAGCAGTCTTTCAAATTTCCTTCATTTCATTGTTGCAAATTTTCATTGAACGTGAAGTTCGTTATGTATATCTAGCGCCTCTTTATCTACCTTCAACATTCATTCTGAATCAATTTAAAAATAGCACATGCAAGAACTACGACAAACTATTCTAGAGGAAACCAAGGAATGGGTAGTTGGCAGCATTTCAAAACTGGGGAGGGCATTTTTCGAGGGAACTTCACTAAACCTAGTCACGTGGCTTCCAAGGGACGACACTTGACTAAGAATGGTATTACACATGCAAAGCAACAAAAAACGAACATTAAAACATACCACGTTCCCATAATTAAGCGTCTTACGTGCTGCTTTATAGAGCTATTATTTGGAAAGTGGGCCTATATCAAATGAGGGGCGTTCAAAATTTCTTTCATCAGAAATGCCCTCCCCCGTTACAAATTGCTAACAAATTAACGAAATCTTTAAAAAGCGTTTGCATTCCTATCTTTATATTCCTGTGCTGATTATCAAAAACACCCTCGATGGGTCGAGGACACCATCAAAAGGGTATAATCATATTTAAGGGGATCTTCATGTGGGAATATTTGTCANCTCGTTCCCAGGGTGTTCTTACGTCATACGCTAGTCACGAAGCCGAGTGAACACCCTGGTACACATAGTCCCAATCCACCCAAAATAAGGGCGGATTAGCAGCCATTATGGATTTGCGGTTGGCAGGGTAACGCTCATTATGTGACCTCGATTCCAAACAACAAAGCAACATTGTAGTGGTTGTTGCTTAGTGACTAGATTTTATTGTTGCTATTCGAATAATTAGTAAGATTTCGAGAAATATTTTGTGTTATCTATTGTTTTCGAATAGCCAATCAAATTGCAGAACGGCCACTTGTATCCCAGAGTAGAGGTAGTAGAGGTAGAGCAACGAACTAACTCTGGGGACGAGATTGACGAGCGGCTAGTCTGCACTTCAGCGGACCAGCTTTCAATATCGGCACGTTATGTGTCATGGGGTAAGGGTTAGGGCTAGGTTTTGGAAAAGAGGTTTTACATAGGGTTTAAGTTAGGGTTTGTTAGGGTTAGTTAGAGTGAGGTAGGGTGTAGTTAGGGTTAGTAGGGTATTCGGTCAAATTTGTTCCTGAGAGATATGACATAAATCTGGTCCGCTAAAGTGCAGCCGTCCCGATAGACATTAAACAGAGCAAGCTTTACTTTTGCTAATTGTTGCTTAATTTCACTCTCCAGATCTTGTCTTCAAGTTCAATGCCATCTTATCCCACAAAGACTGGCTGCAAAGTTCCCAAGTAACGAAGCTGGAAACGCCAACTTTGCAAGAAGGTTGGTCCAAACTTTGTTCTCTTGTGTGTCGGTAAAGGGCAATATAGGAGAGTTGGGCTTGTTGTCACAGGGGTAAGTTGTCACAGTCACAAATGGAATGCAAACATAAACCGAGAAAGAAATTTGCCGATGATGTTTTCTGGGAGGTTATGCTGTACTTCTTTTTTATTCAATTAAAAATTTTACAAGAACAAGGTACTTAAAACACTACATATGAACTACTTTACAACACTACCAGGACGATACCACGAGGAGCAAAAGACAATGACAACCCTGTGGCAATTACATAAAGAACATGCTACTAAATTACAACTAAATATACAACTACCAAAACTACACATAAACAATTAAATACTGATAAATACTAGAGCCTGTTTCACAATGGAGGTCGGGCCAGCACAGACGAGTTTCAAGTGTACTTCTTTCGAATGTATTAGCAAAACTTATCCCTGTGACAATTAGCCCCACTGTCCCCTACTTCTTTAACCTAATTTTCAGCCCCATTCCACAAATTTTGAGTTTAAACTTACCTTTTTGCCCTTTCCAGGTCGTCATTACTTTGTTCGAGTTCTCTAATATATTTTTGCATTTCATCTTTTACTGCACGTAATTTTGCATTTTCATCCTGTAATGCCGTTATTTGTACATATGCTTCGTTCTGCGTTGAGTCTAATTTTTCCTGAAAGACAATTTAATATTCATATAGTTACAGAGCATTAGAGAAGTTATGTGCAGCACACAAAATTATACTCCTTTCCCACTGATACAGTTAAACCAGCTTTATCTAAATCAGATCAAATTTCAACCAATCAAATGAATTCGATTTGTTGGATTGACCAATAAGGACGCAACATTCGATAACAGTTTAAGCTGGTTTAACTTCCCAGTGTGAATGGGGCATTACTTAGCCAGTTGGCACTTTTTAGCTACTGTTAAGTTTTAGTCACATCCAAGGCATGAGCTTCAAGTAACCCCTTAAGACCTGACCAAACAAGCAAACATGGCTCGCCAAACATTTGAGATTTGCTTGCTGAGCAATCTTTGCCCGTTTGGCCACGTCACCAAACATTGCTTGACAAGTATAAATAAGCATAGTTTGTTGGGTAATTGTTGTTGTTGTTGTTGTTGTTGTTGTTGTTGTTGTTTTTGAAAAAGGAAAAAGAGTTTTCTGCTTGTCACAAGCTGAAATGTTTTTCAAGAAATGTTTTGCAACGTAGCCAAAGGATAAACGTTTTGCTTGGCAAGCAAATTTCAAATGTTTGACAAACAAAGTTTGCTCGCTTGGCCATGGCTTTAGAGACTGAGTAATTTTCCCTTTAGCACAACGACCTTGATAGTAGTTGCATTGGGGCTTCAGCCAATATTGCCTAACAAAAAGTGATTGANACAGTTAAACCAGCTTTATCTAAATCAGATCAAATTTCAACCAATCAAATGAATTCGATTTGTTGGATTGACCAATAAGGACGCAACATTCGACGCAACATTAAGCTGGTTTAACTTCCCAGTGTGAATGGGGCATTACTTAGCCAGTTGGCACTTTTTAGCTACTGTTAAGTTTTAGTCACATCCAAGGCATGAGCTTCAAGTAACCCCTTAAGACCTGACCAAACAAGCAAACATGGCTCGCCAAACATTTGAGATTTGCTTGCTGAGCAATCTTTGCCCGTTTGGCCACGTCACCAAACATTGCTTGACAAGTATAAATAAGCATAGTTTGTTGGGTAATTGTTGTTGTTGTTGTTGTTGTTGTTGTTGTTGTTGTTTTTGAAAAAGGAAAAAGAGTTTTCTGCTTGTCACAAGCTGAAATGTTTTTCAAGAAATGTTTTGCAACGTAGCCAAAGGATAAACGTTTTGCTTGGCAAGCAAATTTCAAATGTTTGACAAACAAAGTTTGCTCGCTTGGCCATGGCTTTAGAGACTGAGTAATTTTCCCTTTAGCACAACGACCTTGATAGTAGTTGCATTGGGGCTTCAGCCAATATTGCCTAACAAAAAGTGATTGAAAAGAAAATTGTCAGAAAGAGTCAAAGATGTGTGAAGCACAAGGGAAAAAGTGCATCGCCAGCTCTTTTTAGATGCTCTTGCTCAGGTTGAGTTGCCACTGCAAGTGATTCACTGTGAACAGATCCTTTGCAATGCACTTCTTTTTGCACCTTCCTAAGCTCGAATTGGCTCCCTTCTTGGAACACTTGAAAAAGAAGCTGAACATTTTTTCAACAACCAACATTTATGGAAGAAATTGTCTGTCAACTAGTGAAACGAAAAAACTCCATTGACTGGCACGGTCACTTACAATTTTGCTAAACTTCAAACAGCATCAAGCCTTTTTGGCCCCAAAATTGACAAAAAATAAAAACGCTATCCTGAGCATGGGGGCAAAATTCAAAGGTCTGTCGATAACAAAGAGTACTTAAAAACAGGGGTCCCTGACAAGCGAAAATTATAAACCCTTAATTAGCGAAAAAAGCTGACCCTGCCACAGGGGTGGTCATATCTTGGCTAGAACGTACACAACAACAAAGTATTTTTAAAGATTTGCAGTTTATATTTACAGCAGAATAGTACATAAAACACTACAAGCTGCACACCACTCTCATGTTTATTCTAACTGCACAAAACCTCTCTGCAAGACCACAAATGCACTGATAATGGCCACATCCACATTTTGTAAATTTGAATACACATACACAATGATAGTATAGAGTTTGTTTTCTTCCTGAGATGAATAAGCTTGAAAACACTATTGAAAGAATGGCGACCACCTTCCTCAGTATTAACAAACCATAAAAACCAAAAGATCAACAATCTATACGGTATACAATATATAATAATAGAGAAAATAAAAACAAATNTTTTTAAAGATTTGCAGTTTATATTTACAGCAGAATAGTACATAAAACACTACAAGCTGCACACCACTCTCATGTTTATTCTAACTGCACAAAACCTCTCTGCAAGACCACAAATGCACTGATAATGGCCACATCCACATTTTGTAAATTTGAATACACATACACAATGATAGTATAGAGTTTGTTTTCTTCCTGAGATGAATAAGCTTGAAAACACTATTGAAAGAATGGCGACCACCTTCCTCAGTATTAACAAACCATAAAAACCAAAAGATCAACAATCTATACGGTATACAATATATAATAATAGAGAAAATAAAAACAAATTCACACTATGTAAAGAGGATGATTGCGAAAAATGTGTTAACGGAGATATCATCTAAAACTTGAATCATAATGGTGTTATCATGTATAAATAATTGGATCAGGTCTTCCTTATGCATTTTACAAAATGCTATAGGCTGACACTTCGCAGAAAGGCTACTTTTAGTTTGCAAAACAGGGACTTTGTTTAGTTCTAAGTGCTTTGGTGTTGTGGCGCAGTGGTGTAATCTTCTAACTTTGTAGCCAGAACAGTCAGGTGGACAGGGTTTGAGTCGAGTTCGAGCCCCACCACTAGAGCATCATGACCAGGGGTTGCAGACTTGGTTTGGTCTTCACTACTTCTGCGATTTCAGCACTTGGCGCTAAAAACCGCAACTTCACCTTCAGTTGCAGTTGCACCTACAGTATGTGATGAGGCTCCCAAGTTTGTTTTGATCAACATTTCCTGACTATGCTTTTAGCTCTGTCAGAAACAGCTTCTGAGCAAAACGACTTTAGAATAGCATGGAGGATTTCAGCCAAATAAATTGTCTAATCTATGTTGGCCTTTTCACTATAAAACAATACTTTGTTAGCTTTAGGAAACAACTTCTTTCTAGCCTATTTGCAATTGCCTATGATTATAAATCAATATTTTACTCTTAAATGATAAATAAGCCTTCTCTGTGATGTGGAGTACAAATTGGAGATGCATGCATAAATATTAACAAAGTTTAGTCTTCAAATCTATGCGGTGTTTGTAAAAAATGGGCAACATTTCATATTTTGTTTCTTTGGCCTTAAATTCTCAATTTGTCATCTCCAAAGCTTATTTAATCATGGGTATTTTCTTGTATCAGATCTGCTTGGGTGGATGATGTCACTTTATGCAGTTTCTGCTCTGCATCTCTGTAGCATATGCAACCATGCAACAGACAGGTGATTCAGTAAAAACAAGAACTGAAAACAATTCCTTGCAATTCAATAGTACATGGGTTTCAAAGCTAGGCAGCTTAATAAAAGCGTCAAACAAAAACGTCTTTTATTTGAAAAACTTTTGCCAGAATATTCAAAATCTCTACAAAATCAATGTTTAGTCCTTGACACAACTGGATGAAAATAATATTGTAAAAGATCTTTTGCATGATCAAATTAAAAAGTCTTTTAAAACAACGATAAACTATTCATGGTCACCTAGCACAACCCTTCAAATATTTTACACCCACCCTCCCGTTTATTTCTTATGTTCAGTATCAGAATCTATAAAATAAACAAACCTTTAGTGATTCATTTTCTTCTTCTATTCTCTGCTTTATTGATAAAAGTTCTTTTATTCTACTTTCTGATTGTTCCAGTTGTGCCTCAAGCTCTGCTTCCAGCTCTCTACTTCCCTCTTGAAATTCATCGTACTCTTCTCTGATTTCTTGCAACCTTCAGAACAAATGAAATATTATTTACAATATATCCTGGTAAATTCAGAAAAATATAAATAATTAATGGGCAAAGAAGACAGGCCCCAGAGTCAGTTAGGGTTTCTGGATGAGTGCAGGGGTGGCGCCAGGAATCTTCTGACGGAGGGGCTGGAAATTCCGACAGGGGGGCAAAATGGCAAAAAAATGCTGTCTTCGTACATCATTTTGCCAAATTTCCTTGGACAATAACCCAACATTTCCTCCGATGGGGGGGCTAAATGCTTCCGACGAGGGGGTTGTAGCTCCTTAGCCCTCCCCTGGTGCCACCTCTGGATGAGTGAAAGCCATCAAACACTTCTTGTTTGCAAATTCACTGCTATTATACCAGGTGTCCCATAAAAAGGTACTCCCGTTTAAAAAATCACCAAAAACTCAATTATCAAACCTATCATAAAATTTTATTTTTATCTCTTTTGACAATGATCCAAACATATTTAAAGATGAAAAAATGTTTGTTTTCATTACTTAAAGGGGATACAATTACAGGTTGAAAAACCTTATTCTGAGCTATACTCTTTAATCAACATCGTAAATCTTGCCTAAGAGTCATGTTTTCAAGATTTATCGGTATCCTTCAAGTCAACAATGATAGTTTGCGTTTCTATCTGACATTTATGACCAAACTAGAAGCTTAAGATACAAAAAGAAATTTATCTGGTAACCATCAGTGCTTTTTGCAGCATGCTTCAAACCAGGCAGCCCTAAAAGGAGCTAAATGTGCTAATTNACTCCCGTTTAAAAAATCACCAAAAACTCAATTATCAAACCTATCATAAAATTTTATTTTTATCTCTTTTGACAATGATCCAAACATATTTAAAGATGAAAAAATGTTTGTTTTCATTACTTAAAGGGGATACAATTACAGGTTGAAAAACCTTATTCTGAGCTATACTCTTTAATCAACATCGTAAATCTTGCCTAAGAGTCATGTTTTCAAGATTTATCGGTATCCTTCAAGTCAACAATGATAGTTTGCGTTTCTATCTGACATTTATGACCAAACTAGAAGCTTAAGATACAAAAAGAAATTTATCTGGTAACCATCAGTGCTTTTTGCAGCATGCTTCAAACCAGGCAGCCCTAAAAGGAGCTAAATGTGCTAATTTTAAAACCAATCTCACAAGAAGATTAGCTATACCTGGAAAAATAATTTGGTCTTTGATCTACTTGCCAAAAAAAGAAATTTAAAGATCAGCCATGTAATCAAATTTTAGTGATTTTTCAAACAGGAGTCCTTTTTTGAGATACCAGGTAGAAAGCTGCAACAGATTAATGCAATGGATTCTGTGGTTTATTCTATGCACCTAGCCTACCAAGTGCACCAAAAAACTTTCACAACTTGTACATACCATGATGAATCGTACACAAAGCTGATTTCAAAGATTGACAATGTAATATATATATGGCCAAAATCCCAACTAATACTTGGCAACTGTTTTCAGATTTTTAGCCACCTACTTTTCCTGCTACAAGAAATTTCCTGAAAAATACCTATTCTGAAAAGAGGCTAAATCAATCCAAAAAAATGATCAAATTTTCTAAAGACTGAACTCTAGACAAGACGACGTGAAAACTCTTGGACACAGCTTGGGAATTACGGAGTGGATTAGTTATGATCAGCTGCATGAGGGGTCATTTGATTCTTGCACAATCTTAGTACTACCTTCACCAATTCACAGGTGGCGGAGAAAAATTGTAGATTTGCTAAAATTTGATCTTACTTATATGTGATAATCCTTATGTGACACAACACAACGCACAACACAATGAGGGCCTAAACGGATACAAATAGAAGCTGAACTGACAGAGAGAAGACATGAGAGAAAAGTGACACAATTAACTGGCAAGTAAGATCAAATTTTAGCAAATCTACAATTTTTCTCCACCACCTGTGACCAATTCAAAGACCCTTTGCATTTCTATAATTTCAATTAAGTCTTTGTGTTGATAGAAAGTAACATTTTTCAAAAAATGTTCAATCCAAAGTCAAAAGATTTTGTGTCATTTTGTGCCTGCAAACACAAAATTTAAATTGATTTGGACTTAGCAGATTTAAAGGTTCATTTTATCATTGATTACCTAAAAATTCTAGTGACAATACTGAAAAATAGTTGACAAAGAAGACATGTGATTCATAATTTGCCTACACTTATTACTATCTATTCCCATTAATAACTAAAAACAAAGGAATCCTCAGAACATGGCAATCTCTACTTATCTTACTCAAAACCTCCTCTGGACCTCTACAATTTTCAACCCAGCATATCTTAATTAATATTCATTCATGAAATTCCATTCAAATATTTCTTATTGTTTTAACACCATAGACTCCACATGTCTCAGTGGGTCTGTATCACATGTACTCTGCATGCCCAGGTCTATTACAAATACCAAGGAAAAGAGCTCAATATATTCCTTCACAGAAACAAGCCATAATTTTTTGAAGGATTAATATGCGAATGTGCAATTTGTTCAAGCTTTGAAAAATTTTCAACATTTTTGGTTCAGTTCTTCAGCTTAGTTATGTTCCAAAAGGTTGCCCTCCATGCTATTCCGTGACAATTTTCAGCTTCCACAGCCCCTATAATGTGATGCTATCTGTATGCAAATATAAATCTTTTAACTGCTTTACTGGAAATAAACAATCAGTTTTCCATTATAACTTTTAAAATTAGGTGCTTCATCCAATTTTTTTCTCCAAAATTAAACAGTTTCAGGGTAACTTCGCAGGGACACCAGAATTATTTGGTAATTAAAAAAATCAATCAATAATTTTTTATATTTCTGCAGGGGAACATTTTGCAAACAGTGAAGAAGAGCGAGATGTTCAGAAATATGAAAAAATATTTGTTGATTAATTTTAATTACCAAATAATCCTCGTTTCCTTTTGGTCTCTTAAAGAGAAAATCTGATATGAACCTTTATTGAAATTTTTTAGGAAATAACACAAACAAAAGGTCATCCAAACCATATATATGTCTGCAGTCATTTCCAAAGTCTTTAGCAGATTTGTNGGCACAATCTTCAAGAAAACTATAGTTTATGAAGGTCTATAATATGGCTGCAAGCAAAAATCTGTAGCTTTTCTAGTTTACGATTTAGCAATTTGATGACGTCACATTCTCAAAACTGGCAACAGCAAAGAAGACGCTGTAATTCTGAAAATAATCAAGATATTAGAGAGTTTACATATAGGACTATAGCAAAGGTCTTGAAGATCCTTTCAAGCCATAAAGTCAAACAAAAGATGCATTACCCATCCGTGCAATGTTTTTTTAAAGATGCCCAAGATTTGGAGGCTATGCTGCCTACCAAGTCCGCCAAAAACTGTCACAACTTGTACATACCATGATGAATCGTACACAATGCTGATTTCAAAGATTGACAATGTAATATATGGCCAAAATCCCAACTAATACTTGGCAACTGTTTTCGAATTTTTAGCCACCTACTCTTCCTGCTACAAGAAATTTCCTGAACAATTCCTATTCTGGAAAGAGGCTAAATCAATCCAAAAAAATAATCAAATTTTCTAAAGACTGAACTCTAGACAAGACGACATGAAAACTCTTGGACACAGCTTGGGAATTACGAAGTGGATTAGTTATGATCAGCTGCATGAGGGGTCATTTGATTCTTGCACAATCTTAGTACTACCTTCACCAATTCACAGGTGGCGGAGAAAAATTGTAGATTTGCTAAAATTTGATCTTACTTGCCAGTTAATTGTGTCACATTTCTCTCATGTCTTCTCTCTGTCAGTTCAGCTGCTTCTATTTGTATCCGTTTAGGCCCTCATGGTGTTGTGACACAACACAACACAACACAACACACAAGACCATGAGGGCCTAAACTTTCAAAAAATGTTCAATCCAAAGTCAAGAGATTTTGTGTCATTTTGTGCCTGCAAACACGAAATTTAAATTGATTTGGACTGAGCAGATTTAAATGTTCAGTTTATCACTGATTTCCTAAAAATTCTAGTGACCATACTGAAAAATAGTTGACAAAGAAGACATGTGATTCATAATCTCCTCCTCTGGACCTCTACAATTTTCAACCCAGCATATCTTAATTAATATTCATTCATGAAATTCTATTCAAATATTTCTTATTGTTTTAACACCATAGACTCCACATGTCTCAGTGGGTATGTATCACATGTACTCTGCATGCCCAGGTCTATTACAAATACCAAGGAAAAGAGCTCAATATATTCTTTCACAGAAACAAGCCATAATCTTTTGAAGGATTAATATGCGAATTTGCAATTTTTTCAAGCTTTGAAAACTTTTCAACATTTTTGGTTCAGTTCTTCAGTTTAGTTATGTTCCAAAAGGTTGCCCTCCATGCTATTCCGTGACAATTTTCAGCTTTCACAGCCCCTATAATGTGATGCTATCTGTATGCAAATATAAATCTTTTAACTGCTTTACTGGAAATAAACAATCAGTTTTCCATTATAACTTTTAAAATTAGGTGTTTCATCCAATTTTTTTCTCCAAAATTAAACAGTTTCAGGGTAACTTCACAGGGACACCAGAATTATTTGGTAATTAAGAAAATCAATCAATAATTTTTCATATTTCTGCAGGGGAACATTTTCCAAACAGTGAAGAAGAGCGAGAAGTTCAGAAATATGAAAAATTATTTGTTGATTAATTTTAAGTACCAAATAATCCTCATTTCCTTTTGGTCTCTTAAAGAGAAATCTGATATGAACCTTTATTGAAATTTTTAGGAAATAACACAAACAAAAGGTCATCCAAACCATATATATGTCTGCAGTCAT
>REGM01000145.1:549554-593976 GCA_004194415.1 Aurelia aurita | reverse complement strand
GTCATAGAAATGCGCTGTAAAGAGCTTATAAAGCAATAATTATGTTTATGGTACGAGATTCTTACGGGCCCCATCGGGGCCCGGGCCCTTTACCCCCCCCTACCCCCTCTCGACGCTCCTGGTTGCCATGCCCAACAACTGTAGCACAGTGTTGATTGATATATTGTGTCACTTCCGGTGCCAGCTACCTCTTCTAGTGTCAGTGTGGAGTGACAACTTTCTATTGTTCTCTATTGTCTTGGTGCAGTGGCGGATATAAGGGGCAAGGGGTGCGATTGCCCCTTATCGATGTTGGAGAGAACAATGATCTGTTGTTTGAAAACAGTAGGAGTGAGCAATGCTCTTCATCCCAAAACAATAGCTTCGCCCCCCCCTCCCAATCATTGCCGAAGTGTCCGCCACTGTTGGTGCAAATAGCCCAGCATGGACTTCGCAAAGTTTCCATCCTGGGACATTTTCTTATCAATGAAAAGCCCACACCCCTAAAAATATGCTACTTGTAATATGGTCAAACAGCATGATGGAACTGAAAGCTCTTAAAATCCAAACTGAACGTGTTTAGACATATGAAATCATTCTCGATCTCCCTATATTCCAATATGAAACTTTGAACTTTTGATTACGCAAAATTATGGACATTGCACTGTGACATATTAAGTCTATTATGAGTGGACCTTTATGTAGGCCATACAGTATAGTACGTATTTCACCGAAGGTGTTGAAAGATCATCACAAAAAGGCTCACTAACTTTTGAGCATATTCTTCAGCCATTTGCCGCCAATAGATAGCTTCTTCTTTGGAATCCGAGAACTCTAAATCCTCCTTCATCTCGATGTCCGTATTTTGAGTAACCATTCTAGATTCTTCAAGCTGATACAGTATTTGTTATGAGTATTCAAAGAAGGCGACAAGCCAGCTCCGGTACTATGAACCCAACCGCAAGTTTATACGGCGGGATACAAACGCTAGCACCGCTGTAACCTTTTGAAATTTCAATATCGAATTCCGCTATGATAATATCGTGCATCCAGATTAATAATGATTTGTTTCCCTTTCATTTAATGTGTTAGATGGTGGTCTTCCCTGGCCAAGTGCTTCCTCTTTCAGCTTCGTTAGTGGTGATGTGGATACTTAGGCCCATAAAACGGTCGCCACAAAAATCAATCAACGGCTATTACACAGGCTCAGCTTTCGTAGCAACGCTGTGTTTTGATATTCCAAAAAGCATCAAATTTCGATTAATCTTCTATTTCAGATGCTGTATTATGTTTAAGGTTATGTAATATTCAAATAAATAACACAAATAAAGCTTCATCCATCACAGCTAGAGTGTCCAGCCAGCAGCCATAATTTTGAATTATGTGTCATGGAACTGTGGACAGTACAACTTTCAAAATGCCAGAATGAATTATGTTTACATTTCTCAAATTTTTGTTTTAGTTTTTTAGAAGAGAAATTTATCGTCAGTTTTTGGGCCTGAGGTCATTCCATTGAGCAGCATCAGCATTAACAGTTTTTTTTTTTTAAATTCATACTATAGCTACCTGAAATTATAGATTGTTTCAAACATCAAACACAAATTTTCTCTGGCCTTTCTTCAGTACTTTTTTAGTTGAGGAAATCCTGGCATATTTGCACTTCATTTTCACTTGCTTGTTTCTTTTTCACTTGTTTCTACTATAATACTGAGAATTTTAAGAAATTTTCAATACTGATTCAAATTCTTTATTTCTTGTGCAAATAAGTGTGCTTCTTTACGATTGTAATTCTTAACGTCTTTCTAGCACATTTTTGTGAAAAACTGGTTTTTAAGAAGATAAGAACTATTGAGAAGAATTAAAAATGAACTAAAGTGACGAAAAAGAGGGTAACAAGAAGGGTAAAAAGTGAGGCAATGTTTTGTCTTCCATGTCTGCATCAATTGCATTTTTCTTTACAAATTAAAGACAATGATGGCAAAACTCAATGTAGACGTAAAATTTTAATTGCTTTTAATAGGTATGGCTTATGCTTTTTGAGATTTTATGAACTGCAGAGAAGATGACCTCCAAAAGAGATTCTGTAATGCTTCAATCAAGCATTCCATTTACGGCCAGGGAATTTGAAATATATTTTGAGCTGATTTGTGACGAATCAGTACAGTATTTTATTTGCCTTCAAAGATAAATAAACCAAAAATAAAGCCAGGCATCCAAATTGTAAAAGAAAACAGACTTCTCTCTCAACGGCTCAACGCCAAGTGCTCGCAACGGGTGTTCAACAGATAATCCTCTGCCAACTTATTTAGGCCTCCATGAGAAAGATGACATATTTCTAAACGATAAGTCCTTTTTTGGCAAGGATGTACGTAACGGGCTATAAGGAATACTCAAATCTGATTGGCTAGGATTTTGCTTAAAAATGTACAGGTGGAATGTGTCTTATGTGCCTACACAATAGACCGTCATCAAGGGCTCGCTTGGCCCAAAATCTTGGCACATTGAATTCAATTGAATGCAAGCATTTGAGTGAACTGATTGAAAATAGCACAAAGAACAAGCTAAATGTCTTTGATTTTGCACAATATTACTTGCGTCAACAAAACGCCAAACGCCAATAATGTGTAGATATCCAGCAGTGGTTGTCCCTGTGCCAGCCATTTACCCTTTTGCATGCCAAGCTTGAGAAGGTTTCCAAAGGATACAACTGCCCCAACTGCCATTGTTGGCCATGTTGCAGTGCCAAGCGTAGCCTCAGCCTACCAGCCTCAACTCCTCCTCAAAGGAAAAATATTTTTCCTTTGAGGAGGAGTTTGAGGTAGCCTGTTATCCAGGCCATAATCCAAAGGGCTGGACAACAGGCTAAGTTTGAGGCTGCACGCAGGCTACGCCAAGTGTCGAACTCTACATTAGATCGTGGAGGTTTACTCTTGTGAGTTTTCCTTGTACCATTCTCCAAAACCATCATTTTCCCTGGACTTGCTACGAGCCTCTCTCTTTTGTCAACACAACAAGTAGAATATACAATATTACCCTCAGACTTTTTTAGAGTCTTGCACCCAGTATAATACAAATTACAATGTGAACTGCGTTCACGTCTTGTACTGACAAGAGACAAGAGGGAGATGAGAGACTTGTAGTAAGTCCGCATTTTCCGTTATGTGTCATACTAACCTTCCTTGTCTCAGACTTTGTCTCCATGGAAGAAAAACAGGATACTTTGGTAAATCTGGGGAAACAAATCTGGTAGTTTGGCTGTTTGGCCTCCGCTTATAGACGACGTAACGGCCGCCATAGTCAAAAGCTCACACTCTAATAGACCTTTCATATAACATTTGCAGTGCTTGTTGGAGAAGGCTACCCTGGGTGATGTATATTGTATTCTTAGGTATATTTGTCAATTAAACTGAAACTGAAACTGAAACTGAAACTGGGTTCCAGACCCACCAAGAAACCTTTGCGTTATATGTGAGTTTTGCACCCAGAATAGGAGAAGGCTGCAAACTCAGGAAGCTGTGACAAGTTTTGCACATTTATTGTTGTTGAATTTATGCAAAGAGGGAAACACTTACGATTTTCGGAGAGAGGCAAAGGCTGTTTTCTTTGAAATGACAAATTTCCTGAAAATGTCTACTGTATGTTAAAAACATGNTTGACCCAAAAAAATAATTTTGCTTACCCTACACACTCAAAAAAGTAAAAAAACGTTTTTAAATCATGCTTTTCTACATTTTATAAACTATTCTCATGTTTGAGACCCAAAAAAATAATCCAGAATTTCATGAACCCAAAAAAATAACTGTACAATTGACTGACCCAAAAAAATAACTTTTGCCCAAATTTTAGACCCAAAAAAGTAACCTGAGCATCCCTATCCTAAATATATATGAATACCCCCCCTGGGGCTTGTTGGAGAAGGCTACCCTGGGTGATGTATATTGTATTCTTAGGTATATTTGTCAATTAAACTGAAACTGAAACTGAAACTGGGTTCCAGACCCACCAAGAAACCTTTGCGTTATATGTGAGTTTTGCACCCAGAATAGGAGAAGGCTGCAAACTCAGGAAGCTGTGACAAGTTTTGCACATTTATTGTTGTTGAATTTATGCAAAGAGGGAAACACTTACGATTTTCGGAGAGAGGCAAAGGCTGTTTTCTTTGAAATGACAAATTTCCTGAAAATGTCTACTGTATGTTAAAAACATGACCGTCTCAATTATCACATGATTCTATTTGTGGGAATTTGTTTCTCAAGTAGCTGTCTTATCTAAAGCTTTTGAGAATATTCCAACTATGTCAAAAGTAGGATTTTGTGGTGATGAATTAGTCATCCAATAGAAATCAACATGATGCATGTAAACTTTCTAACCATTTTACGACCCACTACACCTACAGTGTCAATATAACAAGTTAAGTAAACGGGGAACAAAAAGGTTAAAAGTTTGACGTTCAGTAAAATCGTGACTTATTGACCATTTTTAGCCATACATCATAATTATGTTGACAAAGATTAAGTTATACCGGGTGAGTCAGAAAAATGTTCGAAAATGTTTAGATGTTTCAAGTTTCAATTTCATTTTGAACACAATCTTATCTACTACATTTTTGCTTACTATGAATTATTTAATTATCGAAATGGCTGTTCAGGATACTTGGATACTCCAGGGAAGAACGGGAGTTCTTCTCTAGAGAAACCCCAGAGGGCTGACGAGCCAAGTAGTTAGATGTTTGATCATCTGTAGCTCTCAAACCCATAAGTGTATGGGAAGATAAAATATGGGGGGTTGCTCAATAAAAAGTCCATTGTTTACTAAAATGTTTGCCCATATTGGGGCAGATCTTTGTCCAAAAATGGCTGATTTTTGTAAATTCTTCCAACATTTGGGGGGGGGGGCTACCGCCCTCCCAGCCCCCTGGCTCGTACGCTTATGCTCAAACCATTTATCGTTTTCATAGAAAATGAAAATACCTGTGTAGCTAACATATCAAGTTAGATAAGAAAATTTAGTTTCTCAAAATCGATCGTATCCTTCTCAAATTAAAAGCGATTTCATAAAAATGATTCACCACAAAATCCTTCAAAACAGGCTTAAAATCCTTGATCAAATTGGCTAGCAATCCAGCCCCATGACAATAGAAAAAAGACGAAAAGGCCTGAATGACAGTCAAAAGAGGATACAATTATGCACCAGCCTCTTTATCTTCCTAGTAAATGTTTGAGCTACAAAATAAACAGATAGAGTTTGATTATGATAGTTGTGGGGCAAAATTGCTAGCAAATTTGATCAAGGATTTTAGGCCTGTTTTGACTGATTTTGAGTTGCAGCTTTTTTATAAAATTGCTCGTAATTTGAGAACAATTTTCATAAACTGAATTTTCTTAAATAAATCGATATCAGGTTGATATGTTATGTATGTAATACCTCATTCCCACTGAAGCAGTTAAACCAGCTTTGTCTAACCCAGGTTAAATTTTAACCAATCAAATGCCNTAAGTAAACGGGGAACAAAAAGGTTAAAAGTTTGACGTTCAGTAAAATCGTGACTTATTGACCATTTTTAGCCATACATCATAATTATGTTGACAAAGATTAAGTTATACCGGGTGAGTCAGAAAAATGTTCGAAAATGTTTAGATGTTTCAAGTTTCAATTTCATTTTGAACACAATCTTATCTACTACATTTTTGCTTACTATGAATTATTTAATTATCGAAATGGCTGTTCAGGATACTTGGATACTCCAGGGAAGAACGGGAGTTCTTCTCTAGAGAAACCCCAGAGGGCTGACGAGCCAAGTAGTTAGATGTTTGATCATCTGTAGCTCTCAAACCCATAAGTGTATGGGAAGATAAAATATGGGGGGTTGCTCAATAAAAAGTCCATTGTTTACTAAAATGTTTGCCCATATTGGGGCAGATCTTTGTCCAAAAATGGCTGATTTTTGTAAATTCTTCCAACATTTGGGGGGGGGGGCTACCGCCCTCCCAGCCCCCTGGCTCGTACGCTTATGCTCAAACCATTTATCGTTTTCATAGAAAATGAAAATACCTGTGTAGCTAACATATCAAGTTAGATAAGAAAATTTAGTTTCTCAAAATCGATCGTATCCTTCTCAAATTAAAAGCGATTTCATAAAAATGATTCACCACAAAATCCTTCAAAACAGGCTTAAAATCCTTGATCAAATTGGCTAGCAATCCAGCCCCATGACAATAGAAAAAAGACGAAAAGGCCTGAATGACAGTCAAAAGAGGATACAATTATGCACCAGCCTCTTTATCTTCCTAGTAAATGTTTGAGCTACAAAATAAACAGATAGAGTTTGATTATGATAGTTGTGGGGCAAAATTGCTAGCAAATTTGATCAAGGATTTTAGGCCTGTTTTGACTGATTTTGAGTTGCAGCTTTTTTATAAAATTGCTCGTAATTTGAGAACAATTTTCATAAACTGAATTTTCTTAAATAAATTAATATCAGGTTGGTATGTTATGTATATAAGTATTATCAGTTTATATTAATCTGATGAATGGTTTGAGAGTTACAGATTTTCAAACATCTATACATTTTTTAACTCACCCGGTATTAAAAGTAGAAGGATAAATTTATGAGAATTGTAATGCCTAGTGCTCAGCGTTTGGATTCGATCAATGAATTTATGGTGGCAGATGTTTAGATCTATCCTGCTACCTTTTACCTTTCTACTTTCGAACAACATTCACGTCTTCTGTTCATAGCCCCTTTTCGCATGTAAAACGAGTGACCTAGCCATCACGCTTTCAGGGCATTATACTCAACTTGCTTTTTTACCTTTGCGCCTTGGCTAATAGGCCGTAAAAATCTTTCTTTATGATTGTTAATCAGTATAAAGTGGCTTGGCAATCAATAGAAATGGATGCTATCAGGGGCGGTGTCAGCCCTGAAAAAATGAGGTGGACAAGGGATAGAATCGATTGACTGGAAGTATACCTAACGTTTTTTGCATCATTTTTGCTTAAAATCTGCACTCGCTGCAAGAAAGTATACAGTAGGAGCCCGCAAATAAGAGATCACCTTTTTACATTCTCATAAAAATTTACAGAAACATATATATTGCAAGACGATACCACAGGGAGAGGGAGCATAGAAATACATAGTAGCCATGTGGCCATTTACAATGAAGAGGAAATGTTACAAGTTCTCATTACCAATTTATTCAAAACATTTGGAGGCCTGGATGGAGGAGATCATGTCTATTTGCATCATGAATGGCAGAGCATTCCGTATCCTCAACATCATCATTCATCTGCCACAAAGGGTTCAGAGTATCTCTAACAATTGCTAAAATACTCTTTCATGCAAAAATCATTGCCAATGTTTTCGTTAGTAATTATTGAAAATATATGTTGTACGGTGTTGCAAATTGTGTATGCACCTGTCACATCTATTGAGCATATAGTGTATGCTTGAAAAATGCTCTCAAATACTCCTTTATGGAATAATCATTGCCAATGGTTCTGTTAGTAATTATTAAAAATAGATCTTTATGGTGTTACAAAGTATGCGTGCACCTGTCACATCTATTGAGCATATATTGTATGCTTGGAAAATGCTCTTAAATATTCCTTTATGCAATAATTATTACTGCCAAATGCTTTCGTTAATGATTAGAAAATAGACGTTGTAGGATATTGCAAATTGTGTGTTCACCTCTCACATCTGCAGCGCCATAGGAAGCATCTTAAACTTGGAGGGGCACGACACTTCAAGGGCATTTCCTCGAACAAAAAGACAATTTCTCGTTTATTGCAAAATCTTAGGGGTGCACGTGCCCCCAATGCCCCCCCCCCGGTTCCTACGTCTCTGCACATCTGTTGAGCAGCCCAATAGATGTGAGAGGTGAACATATAGTTTGCAATATCCTTTGAGCGTATATTTTCATGCTGGGAAAATACTCTTATATTCTTATATTTGTGAAATTTGAGCTTACTGAGTCCAACATGTAGTAGACTTGCCTCAAGTCTATTTCGTGAAGTCCGTCCTTCCGATCCCTTTGCCATAGTTCCCGGATCTGCCATTCCAACAATTTCTCTCGCTCTTTCTCCTTTGTACCGAAACGGAATGTTAGAATGGCGGATCCGGGAACTATGAGAAAGGGTTCGGTCAGACGGACTTCATGAAAATAGACTTGGGGCAAGTCTAAATATGTAGCTGCGTAGGATGAGACCAGTTTAGAAGAAACTGCAACCTGAAATTTTGGTTGAAATAATAGAATTCAAATCAAATATGAATTTGTTGTTATTTACAATCTTTAGTAAGAGATACAAATTGTCAGATTCTGAAGCATTTTCAAGCGGAATGATCTGACCCAACTAACATATTTTGCAACACCGTAAAATTTTAATTTTCGATAATTCTTGACAAAAGCATTGAAAATGATTATTGTGTAAAAGAGTATTTAAGAGTATTTTCCAAGCATAAATAATATGTGCTTTTGATGTGAGGGGGCAGGGGTGGATCCAGCCAGAGGTTGAAGGGGGCAACCTACAGAGAGAGCGCCGAAGGTAGAATGGAAGAAAAGGCGCGTGAAAATTTTTGGACGCCTGGCTAGGAAAATTCTTTGGTTTTTCTACTAAAATAACGCCTGAATTGTATATTTTTTCGCCACAGTCTGATGGAAGCAATTCAAACAAGTACGCTAGTGCTACTACGAGGGGCGCACTTCTTGCCCAAAAAGGGGAACCGAGCTGAGATTTCATCCTGAACGGGGGGCAGTTGCCCCCATTCTCCCCCTAAATCCGCCACCGTGAGGGGAAACATCCTAGTAGAAATGAAATCCAAAAACAGCTAAGAAATTGAAAAGGCTTATTTCTAAAAACCAGTTTCGTATTTGTGGATTCTTATTGTATTTGTCTGTTGCCCTGAGGAATAACAGTGGTGACAACATCCTTTGTTTGAAAGAAATGTTGAGTTCCCTGAGATCGTCCACGCAAGAAGGATCACGAGAAGACAGCACTATCATTTGCCCTGACCTCATGCAAACTTGAGATTCCAGTCCGATAAATTGCTGGTATAATGATGTCATAGGTAATCACGCCAGCCACACGAACAATGAGAAGTGACCTAATAAATTTGTTACGTAGGAACGTAGGAGGGAGTAAAACAACTTCTGAACATAGTCAGACAACATTATTGCTAAACATAAGATCCTTTTGGATGATTACAAAGTCTGTCCTGACCGGCTATCTGTATTAAGGGGAATGGAACGGGGAATGGAACGGGGAATGGAACGGGGAATGGAACGGGGAATGGAACGGGGAATGGAACGGGGAATGGAATGGGGAATGGAACGGGGAATGGAATGGGGAATGGTAAATTTAAAAAAAATGAACTAAGCTTAGGGCGTATTCTTTTGTGCATCCTTTGAAAACGGTGGAGATCCGAGGCATCTGAAACCTGCTCCTGAAGCTGGAAGACTTCGGAGATATTGCAAAGTGCCTTGTTTCGTGAATGAAAAAGTTTACAAAAAGTTCGAATATAAAATAAAATATTGTAAATTCTTTTCTCTTGGGATATGCATAACAAAAGTACAGCAGTGCATTGCAATGGCTTCAATTCGCTCATCCGAGCACTATATTTGAAATCTCTCACTTTCAGAATTTTCATTCTTTTGGGATTTTTCTCTTCAAAGTCTGCCAACTCTACCGTTTTCGGAATGTGTATTCTTTTTGCATTTTTCTCCACCATCTCTCCGATCTCTACCATATTCAGAATGCGCATTCTTTTGGTAACTGATATTTTTCTCTGCAAAATTTACCGTTTTCAGAATACTTTCAAGACTTCAGCTTTCCAAAAGAATACGCCCTTAAACTCCTCCTCAGTAGCTCGAAAAAAGCGTTCATTTTTCTTGAGAGTTCGAGAGTGTGTGGTTCATATTATTTTGGATCATATTATTTGTGTTGTTTTTCGTTGCAGCACATTTTTCTAATTTGTATCTCTAACCCTTGAAGAACAAGAGTTTAAAAACCCCTTCCGATGAGATAACTCACCAAATGGTTCGAATGAAAAAGCCACATACACGTTTTTTTTTTAAAAGAAACTGCTTATAAGAAACTCAACTCTCAGATCGCCAAAAAGTTAAGAAACTCCAGTACTGGGAAAAAATTTCCTTTATCATATTACTTGAAAGGCACTTGAGTAATGTCTAAACATTGGAAAGGCTTAAAAAAACTTCGTTTTGAAATGTTCAGGAGGGCACAGGAAGTAAACATAAAGATTTTTATGTTATGAAAGTCGCAAGAAACTCGTAAGAAACTCCGAGTACTGAAAATCTGATGATTTGAAGAAACTTTCAGTACTGGCTCAAATTCTTAGTTTCTTATAACAAAAAATACATGTACTTTTGCATTAGGGCACATGAGGGACTTGAACTAATTGCAATGAACTCTACAATATTGCGATTTCCCAATAAACTATGGAGAAGTCTTGCTTCCTTAATGAACTCCTTTTCATGGTTAGTAGCATCGTATGGTTGCTTTAACACAACTTTTCGTCCTCTATAAATTGCGGTTGTAACGTTGCCATAACTGCCATGTCCTATTCTTTCGAGCATTTCCAAGTCAGCATGATTGAAGGTTGGAAGCTCATTGGTGTAACTTCTCTTCGGTCTTGGAACAGTAAATCCACAAGCCATGTTTGCTAGAGACGCTACATATTGGAATTTTCTTAGCAGTTACAACACCATTTAGATACAAATTTTTCAAGAGTCGTAGAAAGGCAGGTACCACACAGAGGTTTGAATAGTGTTATGGGTCACACTATCCAGTTCGTAAGTCTACCCAAATTTGGTACATCCTCTTATCACACACTGAGTTAGACTTGAAACAAGACTTTTCATTGGTTGCCTTTTTCCGAGTCTGACACGTTCTAGAGGTCTGACACGCGCAAAGGCTGTTACTATCGTTAGACTCTGCGCATATACATTTTCGTGATAAATGCGGTCCCGAGAATTTAACGAGGTGTAATTATCCGGTCGGTATTCTCTCTAAGTCGACCCTTTGCGCTTTAGTGGCCTCACGCTAATCTTTATTTCTTCCGAGCAAAGATCAACTTATTTCTGTATTGTGACCTTTGGAACGCTGACGAAAAGCTCGCATGATTAATATCTGAAAATACATTCGAAGCACAGCACTCTAGAGAAATTGAAACACCGAGAAGTATTAAATGGAACAACTGCTCGCGGAATAGAAGCACTTCCTGGCGCAGTGACTTGACTAGAAAAGAAGTAGGACAAAACGAGGGCTCGATTAACTCATTTCATATCTGTGCTATGAATCCGAATTTTGGAACGTTTACAAAAACTTAGGAACGTTTACAAAGAGAAGGAATTAGTTCAGGAAATACACTCATTTCGATAAGAAACCACTCATAACAAACTCTAGTAGCCTCTTCCAGAAAATATGGCTACTAGAAGCGATCAGAGGACCATTCAATGTTAAGAAACTTTGTCAATGTTTGGCTATGAGTTGCAAAGTGTAATAAGCAAAAAAGTACAATAATAACCCAAAACATACTAAAAGGATGATTTTTATTTATGATTTGGTTCTTTATTGTAATTCTCTGGGCTCAAAATGCTATATTTACAGTCCTCAACGAATTGTAAAATTAAATCTTAGCAATCGTATCAGACCGAAGAGAAGTTTCACCAATGAGCTTCCAACCTTTAATCATGCTGAATTGGAAATGCTCGAAAGAATAGGACATGGCAGTTATGGCAACGTTACAACCGCAATTTATAGAGGACGAAAAGTTGTGTTGAAGTGTTAAAGCAACCATACGATGCTACTAACCATGAAAAGGAGTTTATTAAGGAAGCAAGACTTCTCCATAGTTTATTGGGAAATCGCAATATTGTAGAGTTCATTGTGATTAGTTCAAGTCCCTCGTTTATCCTAATGCAAGATTTGGCCTCGCTAAATGGTTCGAATGAAAAAGCCACATCCTCCTCCATTAGGGCAAACGAGGAACTTGAACTAATTGCAATGAACTCCACAATATTACGATTTCTTCACAATATTGAAAATTAAGAAACTCTGCAAAAATTGTTGCTCTAAAAATTGGGCACAAAGTTAAGAAACAGTTCTATAATATTCAGAGCAAAGTTTTCTAAAACCTTTGCTAATTTCTCGCTTTTGATAGAAGTGTTTGATATAATATAGTTTCAACTTATGCCAGTAAACTGATAACGAGAATATTTGTTGTACAAAGTTCCATTCCCCGTTCCATTTCCCATTCCATTCCCCGCTCGATTCCCCGTTCCATTCCCTATTCCATTCCCCGTTCCATTCCCCATTCTATTCCCCGGTCCATTCCCCATTCCATTTTCCCTATTCCATTCCCCGTTCCATTCCCCGTTCCATTTCCCCGTTCCATTCCCCTTAATACAGATAGCCGTCCTGACCTATGATCGTGCAATCGGGAATTTAGCGTTCTACAAGGTCCCAAGAAACAAACAAGCATAAGAATCCCTGATTGCAGCACGAAAATCTGTTTATCGAAGCCTGCATGCCACAAATGATCCTTGATGATGTCGTTTTGTTGATATTTTGCAAATCTGCAAACAATAATCTTCGACATTGGTCAATGAATCACTGCCAAGATGGGGTACACTTCCTTGCATGGAAGCATTTTAGCAAAGTTCTTACTGCTGATTTTTTTTTTGCCCAACCCAACCTTTCTGATGAATATATCGTGGGCATTTTCGAAGTACCTTTGGCCATTGACTATGCTTTGGCACAATTCGCGCAAGTTGTTTTTCACGTCTGAATAACTCAAGAACTTGCGAGAACAGTCAGCTTTAATATGAGGGAAAGGGTGTTGCATGCTCCTCAGTTATGAGTCGGCAAAACATACGGGTCGATTGAAGAGTTTCTGCTGCCTCAATGCGGGTCGACTTCTAACTTAGAGCCTGTTGTGTGAAATGAAACAAACTGTTAACTAACATTTGCCTAAATCCCGGTGTAAATTTCATTGCAGGTTAGCTTTTCCTTAAGGTACTATGTTTCAGCCCCGCCCCGCCCATTTCATCGGACACCGATATGGACACAAGAGGATCGAATCTGAAGCCACCCCCTTGTTTCATATAATTCCCGCATGAAACAATCGAAATAAAAAAATTTCTGGCACAGATACAAATTGCTCAATATCTGCGGGACATTAATACAAATTTGGTCTGAATGACCATTAATGATCCTGTTTTTCGACCGCTCGCCATAAAGCATAAAAAAGGCCGATGTCAAGTTTTCCTTGGATTCCTATGCGCAGGGGGGATAATCATTGGATAATTGCGTGCCAAACGCACTTTTTCTTGTCTTTGTGCTAATTATCTGCGATAACATGCGGATCAATCACACTAATGAGCGTTACTGACGGACGAATTGACTGACGGACGGACTGACTGACGGACTGACTTCGAAGTCGCTTCTTAGATTACAAAGTACTTTGTAATAAAAAACAGTTACTTTGCAAGACTTATTAGATGCTTAGCAACAAGCAAGCCAGTTATGGTGATGGTTGTTCCCTGCAATGAGGGCGTGTGCCCTGATCGCTGTCTAAAACCCAGGGGGGACACTCACCACATACACATACGGGGGTCAGTCCGAGAAATTTTCAAGCAACCCAAAAATATCAGTTCAGCTTCATTGCAACCCAAAAATATCAGCTCATTTTATACTTAGACGCATCTATAAACAAACATAAAATATCCTGGAGTGATGCAAATTGAGGTATGGATTGCCTCTAAAGAACCCAGAAATATCAGTATAATAAGATTTGATGCCAAAAATATCATTGTCATAATTTCAGTTTATTTGGACCCAAAAATATGACTTTCAGCCATATTCTGACCCAGAAATATTGGACGTACCTCCCCTATGTGCACGTGCTGAGCGCCCTCCTGTGGTCAAAATCTAGGCAGCTAAAAGCCTACCCAAAAAAGTAAAAGATATACACGTATTTGTTATAAGAAACTAAGAAATTGACCGACCGAGTACTGAAAGTTTTCTTAGAATTATCAGATTTTATGTACTAAAAGTCTCTCAACAGTTTTTTAGAAATTTCCTCAAATCATAGCAACCAGGAGCGTTCGTTCCATTCCATTCCGTTCCTTTCAGTTCCGCTCCTCTCCGTTCTGTTCCGTTCCATTCCGCTCCGTTCCGTTCTGTTCCGTTTTGTCAGATAAACCGAATCCCTCAAATAATTATGTCATAGTCATAGGTAATCACGACAACTGCATGGTCTTTGATTCTTTGATTCTTTCAACGCCCTCTTTACTTTAACAGTAAGCACAGTCATATTTTTACTTATTTCTTTGTTTGTTTGTTTATTTTCTTTTTTCTTTTCTTTTTTTGCCAGCATGACCTAACAGATTTGATGCGTAGATACGTAGGTAGGAGCAGCAAAACTTTTCAAGAATAAGGCATTTACTTCCCCCATCCTAGGACTAATTAGATGCTTGGCAACCGACTCGGTAACGTAATTTTGCTTCTTTGCTTTCTTCAAAGAGTTGTGAAAACAATGACGTTGTTCCAAGATTTGGACATTTTCAATTTCCATTTCAATTTTAAGTATAAGAATCTTTATAAGGCGAAGCTCAACAAGTGGTGGTTCTTATGTATGGGTTTTTACTTTAATGCATTTTTTCAAAAGATGTATTAAAGTAAAAACCCATACATAAGAACCACCACTTGTTGAGCTTCACCTTATAAAGATTCTTAAATCTGGGCTTTAAAATTTAAGGAAAATGCACAAAGAGGACACATCACTATACAAAAACTATATGTACAGTATTACATGCTTTGTGCATGTTAGCACTTTGAAACATCTTTCTCTCCTGTTTAGATGCAGTTTTTGCAAAGTTTAGAAAGTTTTCCTCCAAACCTTTAGGCTAGGGGTGGCGCCAGAAATCTTCCAACAGAGGGGCTGGAACTTCCGACAGGGGGGCTGAAATGACAAAAAATGCAGTTTTCGTACGTCATTTTCCCAAATTCCCTCCGAAAATACCCAAAGATTTCCTTTGATGGGGGGGGCTAGATGCTTCCGACGGAGGGGCTTTAGACCCCTAGCCCTCCCCTGGCGCCACCTCTGCTTTAGCCTAAAGGTTTTTAAAAGTTGTGGTTCTTCTATGCGGGGTAATTAAACTGTACATGGTGTCAAGAACGAGAACAATGCATTGCCAGCATTGGCTACTTGGTTTGGCAGGGAATGGAATTCACCTCTGATTTCAAAGTATTTCAATGATCTAGATTCAGTAGCGTAGCCAGGGGGCAAGGTGGGGGACGGTCGCCTCCTAATGGTCAAAAAGTTGGTGTCTGAGAAAAGCCCAAATCTGCAATATCGGCACCTCAGGGGGGGTCAATGAAATTTCTGGCAAAATTAATACTCCTTCAAGGGAAATGTCATGTCTTTCGGTTTTAAACTTTTGAAATATTACAGCACTAAAGATCTCCACACCTTGTCCTGATTATCGAAGTTTTTCTCGCAAAATAGCACATCATATTAAGGACTCTTCTCTTTCTCATTTTAGGATGGTTTCTCCAAAAAGGGGCGTTTTCCGACGTTCTGAAGGGCGTGGCCAAAAAAATTTTATCCCCCCCCCCCAATGACTGCACCCTGGCTACGCCACTGTCTAGAAGTAATATTCTAACCTAACAAGGCTAGCAAATACAGTTTTAATAAGTACTGGTTTTCATCGAAAGAAAACATTGGAAAATTTATTAGGGCAGAAGTCGAATCTTTTTAAGATTATTTGGATCGAAAATGAAACCAGATTTTCTTCAAAATGTAAAATTGTTACTATAAGAAAAGTCACGTTGTTAGGAAATGAAGAAGTAAGAGCTTGAAATAAGCATGAATTTTCTATGTCTATTAGTCAAAGCTCGTGAGACGTTAGCTCTCTTTAGCTGACACAGTAATCGAAAATTTATCATCTGATTATAAAGTAAATATAGATTTGAACAGCCAATAACTGCTTGATCTTGAAGGCCTTTTTGAAACAAGTTTCTAGATATGGTCATCTGAACGTGATTTAGATAAATACTGAACAGAGCAATAATAAATATCATGCAGGGAAATGCAAAAGGAAATAAATTTAACCAAAAGCAAGATGTGTGTTTTTTCCTGCCCAGGAATAATTTGATATCTACAACAGATAAGATTGTTGTCAATTTGCATAGAGCATCTCTATTTTCAAGACCGAAACAGCTGCATTACATTGCATAATATTATGTCCTTAGGCCCATCATCACCTGGCAGCAGTCAGGTGGGCATCGAATGACCTCGAAATGCGAATGTACCGTTATATAACGAGAACGAGCCAATCTATTCTGAGCACTGTTTTCTTGCTGCCCACACAGGATTCTAACATGCCTTTGTTCCAGTATGAATTGCATTGTTTTTACCTTTGCAGACGTATTTTGCTCCATTAATGCTTAATTTCTATTCAATCCCCAAATACAATGCATAATCCGCATATATTTAATACAAACCTTAGGAGATAAGAAGCTTGGACTTCAAAATATGTCTCGGCCTTTATCCCCTAGGTGAAGTTTGTCTACGACCCTTAGCCCTTACACTTTGACCTCTGAGCATTCTCTGCGGCGGCTGTCGATTTCAAATGACGAGGCGTTGTCCTGTGGGCATGCAAGCTTTGCAAGGGAGCTTCAATGAATGCATCATCACCTTCGCCTATCGTCATTCCCTTAATCTCTGATTGTCATAGTAGCCATAGAAACAAATAGAATTCAATTCGTCATATTGGTAATAATGCAATGTCTTAAATTTAGGTAGTTAGTGCTGCAAGGAGCTGATACAAAATCATATGAGATCTCTGAAACGAAAGGTGATTAACGCAGATTAATGCTCTATCACAAAGGCTCTCATTTTCGATTCTTAAAAAAAATCAACTGCACATATGATTCATAAGATTTGATTTTTGCGAAATAGAATTACAATGTAACCGAAGAGCTCTTAATCTTAAAAATCAAGCCCACCCTTTGACTGCTAAAGTTTTCAAAAGAAACCTCGGAGAATACTGTTGAAAAAATTCTAGTTTTAAGTCCATAAATTCATGCTGAGGAACTTGACTAGTGTTCTCAACACTTGCAAAGAAGTTTTTCGATTTTCCTGAGTGAAAACTTTAAATGCATTAATGCTACAATACTATCAACCCAGTGGGGACTTGCTATTGGTAGGTGACGGGGGGTCAGACACTTTTTAGGTCTCGAAAAAGCAATTTTAGTATATTTTTGGGACATAATGGAATTAAATCAGATAATCGAGTCTTTTTTCCTCTAAAAAGCTGCCATATTACCTCAAAACCAGTTGGCATTTTGTATATTTTATAATATTGCCTTTTTCTCAAACAGACAGTGTTTTAACTTGCACATTATTGATACTAGATCCAGGAGTTCAGTATATTTCTGGGGTCTGGAGCACGAAAGTTCAGTATATCTTTGGGTTTCTGGTTAAGGTGCTGTGTCTGACCCCCACGTCACTTACCTCCTGGGACTAATAATGTCAAGAGTTTTTAATAGATTTCTTCAAAAATGCAACTATCCTGTGTTTTGCTATCATGTGCTCAAGCCAAGCCAAGTTTGCCTTGAAAATTAGAAATCAATTTCCTGCAAAGCAAAGGAGAGTATTTTGAGACAATTTATTATCTCTGCACCGATGTATATGAATCGGGATATGACTACACAAAATGCAAGAAAATGTTGAGAATCTCCTAAGATTGACTTCTACGTAGAATTGGAGGAAAAGTTATGTCTCTGTTTCTTGAAAAAAAGTTTGTAATGCAAAATCCCTTGGAATATTTTAGTACATTTTCATATGGGATATGGGTGATATCGTCTTCAGTATGATAAGATTATCTAGCTGCATGTTACCCCAAGTTACCATGTTTACAAATGAAAGATGAAAGTACCTTTTGCTGCAGAAGTGAACCTGAACAATGCTTGCTTTCATTTTCCCTTTCAGTTCCAGGGGTGGTCATGTCCTATGGGGACAGTGGTTCCAGGTCTGTCCCAGAACTTGGCTTTTTTCTCTCAACTTTGGGTCAGCTCTTTCCCCAAAAGGTGGCTTTTTTGCCTTCAGTAAGTTTGGCTTTTTTCCTGAATATTACTGGACAATAGATCATTTGGTAAGGTTTGTCCCCAAAATTGGTTGTTTTTGCGCTGTCAGCACTAGTTTTTTCTTGCTCAATATCAAGGAAAAGCTGAAATCGTAATAATTTAAGAAAATTCTTCGCTTATTTCTCCAAATCAATGGACAACAAATTTTTCGCAAGTTTTTTTGGCTATTTTTCGGTAAATTCATGGACAATATTGAACTAACTGCTCAAAACTGGGTGGGATCCAACAAATACTAAGGACAGAGGTAACACCATTTAACTCAAAATACGTATTTCACAATTACAAACACAAAAACCGGGTGGGATTTCAGAAAAACATGGGACAGAGGTCACAACAGTGCACCCAATATTCGGCAAAAATTGGCTTTTTCCTGGAAATTTCAAGGACATACATTACGTCAAATGGATGTCAAAACCCTTAAGATGTCGAGGAAACAGCATCAGAAATTCTGCTAGAGCACCTGAAATTTTATGCTGACCAGCTATGTCCAAAAAACTTGGCTTTTTCTGGGGTTTCTTCCATAAACTTCAGCAAAAACCGGGTTGGTTTAGTTTTATTCCCAGGACAAAGGTGGGGTCAAGAATTTTACAGTACTTGACCGCCCCTGCAGTTCATATCAAACAAAACAACAACAACAACGAGTTTGCGCTCGAGCCAATATTTCATCCACCACAACCCTGACCTGACATCTAATGTCAGACAGAATCTAGTATAGTATCTATTAGTTTTTAATCGTNTTTGTAAAACTTTAAAATGAAAAAAAAAAAAAAAAAAAAAAAAAAATAAAAATATCAAACAAAGCAACGCATACTGATTCATGCAAGAAAGGGTTCTGCTCTGACCACGTGTTTTTCGACGGGTCTTTTAGTATCTGGGTGTTGTCAATGCTCCTGGAGCTTAAAATCTGACACGAACTACAGCTACACAATGAAACGGCACGTGGCAACAGTATCAAATACAATAGACTATATTTTTAACTTGGCCCGGCCAGCTTTTAACTATGTCGATTCCCTTTAATTAATGTTGCATCGGAAATCTTGCAGGCTCACCCAGTTCTTTGTAATTCTTTCAGCTGTTTTTCATGCATTTTCTGTTTCAAAATAGTGTGTAGCAGACTTACATATTCGTGATCGGGTCGGGTTCATCAATTTTTTTAGCAAGAGACACTGAATAATTCTTCTGAATAGCATGCAACAAAACGAGTGCACCAAAGAGCAGGGCATCTTTCAAGGATTTTTTACTGGTGGGGGGGGGGGGGGGGGGCATCAATGAAAAGGGCACACCTTAATAGGCATGTTTAGAAACGACAATGTACGTCTAATCCTATGCCCCCAGACCCCCATCTTCGTTCGTCCCCTCCAGTTTTTTGCGGCTGGCGCCGCCGATTCTCCAAACCGCTTATTTTCCTGTTTCCAGTACGAAATGTCGTGAAAGTGAAAACATTCGAAAATTTTGAATCTTGCTAACGAAACATAGCCTGCGTGCAGCCTCAACACTCCTCAGCCAAAGTCGTCTATACACTTTGGCTGAGGAGTGTTGAGGCTGCACGCAGGCTAACGAAACAGAAAAAAATCTGTCTCAATTTGTGAAAAATTCCTGAAATTAGTTGAGTTCTGAGCCCTGGAAAAATGCTGGAAATATCGGCCAGTGGGTCATTGTTAATCACATAACAGTATCTCCAATCACGTGCAGACGGCAGTATGCCTCTGATATCTAACATCCTTATCTTCCAACGATTGTAAGGACTTTCAAAGAGACAATCAAAAGTAAATCTGATGTTTGTTTAATCATCTTTTGTGACGCCAGTAAATGATTGTTTACTTTGTGACGCACGAAGTGTATTCTAAACTGCTATTGATTGCTTTTATTGACGAAATCGTCACCAAGGGTTGCTTGTAAATATAAACAAACATCAGGGTAAATGAATTAAAAGTAAACAAATAGTTATTCTTTTCCTAACTGTACCTTTGTCCCAGTTATATTTCTATTGATTGTATTTCTGGACATTTGTTCTTCATATATATAAGCGAAATTCTCCTCCCAGAATCAACTGATCTGCAAAGCAAACAAGACACCATAATTCAAAATCAATGTTGTTAATCTCCACGAATCACTAAATCAGTTAGAGAATCAGCAGGAATCACTAATCAGTAAATCAGTAAGTGAAGACCTAAAACTTAGACTTATAAAATAGTGGCTGTCAGTTGATTTAATTCAAAACTTACCCTTCTGAAAGTTTAATTTCTACTCTTGTCATTGCTGCATACAATGCCTTCAGATGTTGCAGTATTTTCGTCGAAATTTTCTCAATATTTTGAAGTTTCGTTGAAAAATTTGGTTTAGAAATTCTTTCGACTCTCAGCAGTACCAACAGCCATATTCTTTGACTACAGGTATGTAATTTTGAAATATTTAAAGTGCAATTTTCTGACTATTCGCAACCCCTTTTGCATCTGAAATCTCTTTCATGATCATTTATCCATAAATACAAATCTATGTTCCTCCATTGAAATCAGAACAAGCCTTTGCAGATCAACATCTGCATGCTAAATTGATACCTGGAGTGAAATCTATTTCCAATGCAACTGGAAAATGTTTGCAATAACTGCACTTTACCATTGCAAACTATATCTGCTGAAGCAGGTAACGTATTTAGGCCCGATAAGAAAGAATAACATTGCACTGCACCGTTGCATATAATGAGAAGCCTGTTGTAACAGCTTCATGATCAAGGCTGGAGAAGCTAAAAAAACATAGCCTGCAGCCTGCTGACTTTACTTGCTTACAAACAAGTTTTTATGAAGGCTAATAAAGCACAGCTAAATAAGGATATTAGCTTCAAGTTTCTTCTTTTTACTTCAGCTAATGATGAATATACAATTGAAAGTGTCTTGCCATATTGTGCTGGCTGGTGGTGCATACATAGCTTTGATTTTATATTTCGATCTGAAGAGGTAGGCCCATTTCAATTCTCGAAGAAAGATTTGCCTCCATGAAATCCCTGGAAAGTAAATGTTTTGTTTTCAAACTTGCTTTTGCAAAGTTGCAAGCTTGCAATCACAAAAATGTCAAATTTGTAGTTGCATGCAGAACCACAATTATATTCAAGATCTAGCTTCTTCAGCTTTCAGCAACTAGGAACATTTACATAGCCATCGCAGACATTGCAATTGCCACTAAGATCTTTCAATAAGAAGCTTGGGAACTCTTTGGGAAGGGCAGCTCCCAAAATAACTTTCATAATTAGATTGAAGCAGTGGCCACCCAAAATTGTTAGGATTGATTCTTAAGTTTCGGAAGCATGGTGCCATTCCTCGCATTGCCTCTTTTTGTGCGAAAATCTACGACATCGTGCGAAAATGATGGCGCCATTGCTTGCAACAGCATGCAAAATACCGAAAATTTTCGGGATTCAGCGATCCGAAATTACGATAAACAAGTTTGCTTTTGACCCCATTACTTGATCATTTTTAAGTTAATTTATAATTTATGGTTACTGACAAGCCTCGAATGTGCTTGCAGCCTAGTTTTTGGGAAAAAATTAACTGCTTGGAAATGACACTGGAAACGAAATAGGGCCTACGGACGAGGCTGTACGAGGACAGACAGTTCGGAAAGAAGTAGGCTGTTCCAATAGCTAACGAGTGTTGTTTTCTCAGTGGAGCTAGAGCGCCATATGTGTAGATATAGAAATGCCCTACAAAAGCAATCCCTCATTAATATTTGAAGTAACTGCGGTTTTCGATTGAAAACTGGAAAAGAACCCAGTTGTTTGCTGTTTTCAAGCCGTGGGAAAGACAACCGTTCATACTCGGCTGATTTCGTATTGTCGTTGAAAACCGAGAACGCTTTATATATGAGTGATAAAGATAGGATCATGGGTATACGCGTAAGAATGTCGTTAAAGAATGAGTAAACAAAGCCGTGAACTGAGGCAGGAAACATTTCTTTGTAATTGGCTGGACGATGTATTAGCATATCAATAGCTACGACCCGCTGAAGATATAATAGGGACGACACAGCATTCCATCGGCAGTAAACTCGTAAGCGAAACTTTGGACGACGTGAAGAGCCGACGAAGCATTTCTTGCTAAATTTTGTGACAATTCTTCAATTTAGAAGATTCAACTTCACTGCATTTATCTACGACAACCTTGAAGATTTATCAAGGACAAAAACTTCGACAAACTGTTTTTACAAAACATGGATAGAATTATGGCAGAATTACGAGAGCAAAGCACACCAGAGAGCACGGAGGCCTCATCAGCCGATCAATTGCTGAGTTTCGTCTCAAATGCATCACGAGAGCTGAAGGATATGCTTGGTAAAGTTGACCATGATGAGAAACCAGAGCTAAACCAAAGACTGCTTTCACCAACCTTCAACTCGCCTACAACCCCGATGATGAGCCCCATCCCAAGCCCAAGTCCGAGCTCTGTCTCATCGATGAGCGACCAAGAAGTTCCCTCAATGTCACCGCGCTTCTTCGCAGTCAATCCACAGAAAAGAGCACGAAAGCGAAGTTTTGACTCAAGTGGAGAAGCACCCGTTTTGGACTACCCCATGAAGGTTGGACGATCCGACAGTGTCGGCGAAAGCGATGAATATTACCCAAGTTGTGCAATGCGATCTCGAAATCAACGCACGCCACAAAAACCGCAATGGTGGAACTACCGACAACCGTATCCAATGAACCAAAAGCAGCAATACCAAAAACAACAGTACCAGAATTTCCCCAGCTCTCATCAACTGGACCAATACCCTGGCTATGAGAGGTATCAACAACTTTCATCGTGTCAGCAACAGAGCAGTAATGTTTACCCGTCAAATCAACAGAACTTTCCCGTTGTAAGCAACAACTACGGACAATCGTTCCCTTCTGTCGAACAAACTCCGGATTTTGCCGATTTGGTAAGTTGGATGCTAGCAGAGGACTTTTTAGATGCAGAAACCCTCAGTTCTTTATTATCGCGTTGTTAGATAGATTTAGTAATGTATAGACGAGACTCGACTTTAGTTCGAAATTAGATTTGACAAGTACTTACTTTTAAGTAAGTACGCTAATAATACACGATCTTTGGGCTGCGAAATTTGGCCTTGTTTCGACTTTGCGATGGCACAAAAATACAATAATATTCTCTCAGGAAAGTTCAATCAATTAATATGCTTACAGCCCAAAAAGTGTAGAAAAACACTGTAAAATATTTTGTACAATTAGACTTTTCAGCTGCTTGTGATACAGGTTCAACAGGGTCTTGCCCTTTTCGGATTCTGTTGTTTTCGATTTGCCCTGAAGCAAAAATATTTTGCTTTTTCTTCCAGCCACAAACAAAGTTGAAACAAGTTCGCAGTTTCGCAGAGTTTCAAAGTGATTTTATACAAATACAGGAATAACTATTTATCTATCAATTCAATAATTGAACGTTAGCTAACACATTTTCTCGAGATGACATCATTGTTCAGAGATATGCGAAGTTTGCATAGGGAAGCAAATTTCTGAGCGTAATCCAGCTTGGAAAATTTGTAATCAAGACAGATGTATCGATGAATACATGAATATATGCATCAAAGACTTGTTTGAATGAAGCGTAGGTGGAATATACCACATCAAATTTAGCGCCTAGATTCAGAATCATAACAACGTTTCTGCTTTAAGTCACACCAGGACAAAATAGCATCTACAATGTGCTTCAATTCAACAATTCAGCGATAAAACTCATGCTTTTCAGACTAAATTCAAGGTATACTGAAATAATTTTTTGCGAGGAATATGAGTTGTCTGTCTGTGTTGCTTGGTTTTGAGGAAATGTGTTAGCTTCTCAAGGGTTTAGACATCGAAATCGCAATTTTATAGAAGTTTATATTTGACGCAGGACGTCCGAAGTTTTCGCGAGAATCTCCATAGAATGGAGAGTTCAGACGAATCGAATGTTGAAAGCAAGCGGTTATACATTCAAAGATCGATTTTTAATAGATCTCGAATTTAGATAGAAAAATCTTCATGAATCTGTTCAATATTTATTTTCGTGATTTATGTCCTGGAGCTTTCTTTAGAACTCGTCTACTTTTGTAAAGGAAAATCAAGGAAAGCATTTCTTTATTGTAGAAGGAATAACAAAACGAATCAAAACAAACTCTAGGCCTAATCAGTTAGTTGTTCCATCTGATTTTCGTCATTGTACGTCTAAGTTCTTCACCTTTGAAGGAAAATTGCGAGGTGATGAACAAAAAATTTTCAATTTCATTGCATGATAATACTGTTATCAGACAAATTTTTGCAGTGATTCTTACATCACAGGCTTCAAAAAATCAGTTAGTCTTCAAAATTTAACAGAAAGAAGATTCAATAATATTGAAAACTTCGCTTCTAATTAGACAACATTGCTATCATTTGTGGAAAATGACCATATTTGGTAAACAGCTCAGTCACGTGATGGTCTTATTTGGTTAAACAACTCAGTCAGGTGATGGCCTAGCTTTGCTTTGTCAGCAAAGGGCCTCTGTTTTGGCCGACGTGAATATTAACCAGTGTAGGCCTAACATCAAATCTTTCGTTTACTTCTCCACGCTCCCAGGAAAGTGGGAAGCGTTTTTTGCTCAAAAGGCATTTCTTTTCAGAAAAGAGGCACTTTCTATTAGTTTAAAGAAGGCCCAGTTCCTGAATGTTTTCATCCTTCACCTAGCAGTTTTGCACAGGGTCGCAGAATGGTTCCGACCTTCTACAAATCAGAAACAGGGACTCCCCACCGTTGTTTTGCAGCTAATATTGACCAACCATCAAATTTTTTGGGAAGCCACAGTTTGCTCTGAAATAAATGTTTAATATTCTAATTTGCTGACTGGTGAAGGCAGATCCCTCTCTCCCTGTACTCAAAATATTTTCAAACATTCAATGAATGGCCTATTGTTCATGACATGTCTTCACTCTCTTTCACACACGAATTATAAATACCTCATGCAGACGAAGTGAAATTTACCCTGAAAATCAATTGAAATATTCTCTTAATTTACCTCAGCTCACAGGAAAATTATCATTAATTCATTAACAAGACCACAAGTTCTATTTTCATTGATTTATTAATGAGTGAGTCATGCTGATTCGAATAATATACCGCTTGCTTTCTGCATTTAGATAATTCAGTTTGTGAATTAACCTAGCATTGATGAGGTTTTAAACCTTTTAGCATGACTTAAATATGTATTTAGCTTTGGCTTTGATAGCAAGGTGGAGAGAACGTGAATAGTTAGAGGTGTTGAATCAGTTTGTTTTTACTCGAATCGTTTTATTTTGAAGTTAAAGTCACAATTGACCTCTTCTGCTAAAGCTCTGGTCGATATTATGTGCAGGAAAGTCAAAATACACTTTAGTTGTTCACATTTTGTTAGGCTACCACCAGAAGCCGCCATTTTGATTTTGTAAAACGTATCTTTGTATCATAGCAACAAACTGACATGTGAGCAGACAGGCCTGTCAGGGCTCTACTTTCTTATCTTTAATTCGATTGGTTTGTCTGTACAAAAAACAAAAACCCACGAACCACATGCTGCATGTGACATGCATCTTAGTTGGAAGGGATTTCCGTCTTAGGTACAAATTAGCTTCCTTGAAGAGAAAATCCATATACATGATACATCTACGTCAATTGAGTGGTTTCGTTTCGTTTCATTTCGAAAAGCTTCTCCCAAGAAAAACACGACCTCGTAATGACGATCAGAACCTTTGATGAATACCAAAAATTTCACAAAGTCCGGAGAGCAAGCTATAAATTTCATTAATCTGGCCCCCTTTTCCAAACTCAATGTTGGGAATAAGAAAACCTTGGAAACATTCGAAAAGGATCACAAGGAGCTAATTTCTCTGTCATTTAGGCCCAAAGCAACAGTTTGCTGATTCAAAAATTTAGTCCCAATTCTGAAACGAGAGAGACTTACAGCATTTGAAAAGAAGGCCAAATTTTGCAATCAGAAAATGTCAATAATAGAAGTCTTATTTGGGATCTAATGCTAACCTGTTAACAGCTATGGGCCTTATCAACCTACTGCAACGGTCTGTAGGAAGACAGTCGTAACCCCCTAACCCCCTAACCCCCTAACCCCTCCTTTTTATTTGGAGTCTCTCGTTATCACAGTTTTGAATAGTTGACAGGTATTAGAAAACTAAATTTGTTCGATTATCGTACATTTTAGGCTGTGTTTAGACATGTTTATCTAATTTCTTCTTCATGACTGAATAATCATTCTTTTTATTGTCAACATGCTGTATTGATATATGCTGAATATTAAATGATAACACCATGAATACGCCTCAGAATATTCATGAGAAATGTTTCTCCTGTCTTCTCGTGTCATCTATTATTGTGAAATGATTACGCTTTTCGGTTGTAAAATTCAAAGAAGGTTAACGAGATCAAGCAGGTGTAGTAGGGTACACGAGGGTACATAAACAGTTTTGTAAGCTTACGGGAAAAGAGAAACTTGAAGGGCTGCCCAAAACTAAGACCATTGTTTACACAGGTTTTGCCCGACTTTAGGCGGATCTTTTGCACAAAGAGGGTAGATTTTTGCGAATTTTATCTGGGTTTCCTACGCTTATGGCTGTTTTGATGATCATCAGGTTTATGTCAATAGTTTGAAAATGTCCGGCACTGTCTATCATCTACGAAAGAAATGACTGGTTCATCAACAGAGCATAATTTTTGATGAAAAGAATGAAAAATGCAATGAAAAATTGGTTGTGCATGTTGTACAGTATATAATAAAATAACTGTTATTTCATTATATACTGTACATTTCATTATATACTGTACAACATGCACACATGCACAGCCAATAATGTTGCGTTATTGCAGTACAACAACAGCAACATAGCAGTAACATTGAATTGAATGGTCAATGTTGTCATAGCGGCAGGATGATTCAATAACTTCGGTGCAAGAAACGATACAAGAGATAAACAATCAACCATCTACGGTATGAATTAAATTTTTCTTCAATTCAAAGAACAAGTACTGCTGTCTTAATGTTGCAGTTAGGAAATAGCAGCAGCGTAAATCGCCGCAGTGAAGCTAGGCCTCCATAATACGCGATTGGGCCTCCTGTGGTTATACCTCACATCTTCTGATTCAGAGACAAATTTGGTGGAAAACATAGTAGCACTGAATCATAGATATGAATGAACGCAAAGAAACAGTCGCATTTTGAACGTTCTTGGAGTTATCTATCAATGACAAACGACAAGATGTTTGTTGACAAACCTGGCTTGTAAGCAAACTTGATCAAACTTGCAGAGGCTTGCAGGACAGGTTGAGAGCAAATAAACAACATGCTACATTTAGACAGACTAGACACAGACACAGGAATTTGAAGTTTGGTGGATCAACAAATATCTCGGTCGAAGAAAAAATGGATGTGGCAATAGCCCAATTTCAATAGATTTTTCACAGATGCGTTATCTTGTTCCAGGAATATTTTCACAAATGTTCCCGTGTCTGCTTGAGAATGTCCCCAAAAAGATCTGATATTCCTGGTTCCCTAAAACCCCTGAGGCCCGCCCCGCTGCATTTTCCTCCTTTTTTTAGCTTGCCTGAGCTGAGTTGCTCTCTCTCTTTCTCTCTCGCTCCTTTTGTTTGTTTGTCATCTTATTTTAATTCGAATATACTTCTAGCTTCTAAAAAAACTAATCTAAAAATCGAATATTTGATACTACTAACAATCTATCATAATACAAACATATTTTGGTTGATAGCTACATATATTACAGCTGCAAGTTGGCCCATCCCATTGTTTTATTGGTCTCTTAAATTTTTGAATATTAAAGCGTTGCAAATTTGTGGTCCTAAAGATAGGAGACTTTTTGGCCCGAAAGTAACTTGATTTGGTCGGGGATTTGGTCTGTGATGAATTAATTCATTTGGGTTTCTTGCTGACCTTGTTGTTTGTTTTAGTTTGAAAATATCCTGCATGAAAGGAGGATTTATTTTCTAGACGCTTTTGTAAATTTCAATACAAAGACTTTTGAGACGACTGATTCTCATGGTACATTTCCCAGCTTTAGGGGCCGTTTACATGAGAAAGTCAAACCGGTTTGAAACTTCACCTCGATCTCAGTTGAACTCGGTGTCTGGTCAGAGCCCTATAAGTGTTTACATGGAAAACGCGATTTTAACTCAAACCGGGGTGAAACTCAACTCGGCATTTCAAATCGGTTTGAAATTTCACCCCGCTTTGAAAACATCATGTAAACGCAAATTATTCTCAAACCGGTTTGAGATTAAGTGGTCTCGGGTTCAAAGTTCACATTGGCATTGTTTTTCTTGGCGCCAAACATGATGACGATGCACAATCTCAAGCATTCTTGCGTCGTTCGATGAACAACACAGGTTTCAGACCGGGGCGAAACTTCATGTAAACGCAATAGGAAATAAGCTCTCGGGCCAATATTCAGATCGGGGTGAAGTTTCAAACCGGTTTGAGTTTATCATGTAAACGCACCCTTAGAAAGTAAATCGTCGTAAGAGCTGGCAGAGTCGTTGTAAAGAAATCTAAGAGCCCGCCCATGGATTTTCTCAATTTAATTTTTTTCACAGACTTTTCAGAGGAGAAATGCCAGACCAGAGGGCAGTAATTAAGATTTGATAAAATGATTGTTTGTTTTATTACGACGCTTCTTGTGTTTCCTTTGCCATCTTTAACTATCAAGGTTAATGTTATATTTCGAAATCTTTTTCGACAAGTTTCTTCCATGTCATTTTTTGCTCTCCTCTTGGTTTTTTGCATAGCTTCTTTGCTTCCCTCAGTGCGTTATTTGTAGGTGCTTGTTCTGGGAGTGGATGGACTTGCCAGACTTGCCCAAGTCGAGAAAGAGTCAAGACGACAGACGACTTGGGCAAGTCCAGGGAGTGGGAGGCTATTCAGAAGATGGAGCAACAACAACAAAATATATTTTTGGCGCGAAACGCCATTACGAGGCAATCAAATAATGACGGTTGGAAAGCGAAGAAACAAGTCGTTGGTGAAAAAGGTTTGAAGTAAGTTTGTCCGTTTATTTAATTCCAGGCTTATTATTTAAGCATTATATTGATGTAGATAAACACATTTAATTAATTCTGATTCTTTTATTTTACTAGGAAGTCATGGCAATGATGAAAAGTCGATGAATGCCACTTGAATGTCTCTTGAAAAATGGCAACAAACAGCGAAGATGGTGGGCCTAAGCAATATTTGTCCCTCATGGCGAGGATAAATTCAGCCCTTGGAAAAACAGACCAGAGTACTACTGCCAAAGAAAAAGGTATCATCAACGTAGACGTTGAATCGCTGGAAATAAAATTTGATGAACTCAATAGATTCGATCAAAGCATTATATCAACTTCCTTTCATATAAGTTTCAATCATCAAACAAAAGTTGTCATTTTGTCGCTATTGAAATTAAACCAAAGAAATTCCTGAGAATAATGGAAGGATTAAGAAATCCTTGTTCCCACTGCTATTGACGTTACCGCTACTGTACAAAGGGCCATCAGCAGTTAGTCAGCAAAAATTTAGGATAGCGTTTACACTCGTGTATTTATATGGACTCAATGCCTTTAAGTTTAGCTACCTAATGCTTGATTTTCCTGCACATTTTTTATTGAAAAACTTTTTGCATCATTCTACATCGTTCTTGACTGCAAAATCTTCAGAGCAAACTTTGAAATTCACTCTCAAGAGGTGTGGTACCCCATACTGCATTCCATTGTGTGAACTCCCAGATCAACCAGTCTGGATCAAAAGTATTTACAACGCATCTGAATTTCAGTGAAATTTCAAAAGAAATTTGTAAATAATGGAGAAAAAATAGATTATTAATGCAGTATTTGTTATTTGGGAGCTCACGCACCTGCACCAATTATTCCTTTTTGCCGAAAGCTTTTTCGCACCCAAGATCTTGGCAAGAAGTGTCATACTTTTTAGTCTGGCAGTTTTTTGTTTGTCAACTTCTTTTAATTTGATTTGTACCTAGCTATAAACATTTACATATCTACAACTTAATCTAAATCAAATAAATTGAAATGGCAGTTTGAAGACTTTACTGATAACAGAGTAATTTACAAGCACTTTAACATTGCATCCCATCTGCATGTTGCTTTTATATATAATTCTATACCTGACGTTTATCACTTCTTTATACTTAGGTTTTAATAAACATACAGCTCATATCCATGGTGAAGAAAAAAGTGAAACTGAAAGTGACGAAGAGAGTGATATTGATGACAACGTGAGCCTCATAGAATGTGCTAAAATCCACAGGAGGCTTTCAAATTCTGCCTCAAAACGTGATGAAACATCAGCAGCTAAAAATGAAAATTCCAGGACATTTACAAATTGTTCTGCTACTGTGTCTAGAATTCCTTCAACTTCAGAAATTGTCTCAAAAAGAATATATGGAACTTCAACTATTACCTCACGACAGGAAGACATAGGACTTGCAGCTGCGCTAGATTATTCTCCTCTGAAAGGAAGATTAAAGAGTGCTTCCTCATTAGAGACATGTAGTAATCAACTTAGTGATGATGATCCTGACTTCCCAATTGTCATGTCAAGAGCAGAGAAATATGGTATGAATAGAAATGTCACAGAGACGGTTAGGAATAACCTTGCATCAAGTAATCATTTGTCTGCGTTATACGATAGACAATCAGCGAGAGATTCAGATCTTTCTCAAAATGATTCTGAGGTAATATTTTGACATGTTTTGGTGTTGTATAATTTTTTAAACAATTTAATCACCAGATTGACACAATTCCTTGCCATTGACAGTACAGGCTTTAGATATGTACATTCACACAGTTTTCTTGCCTAAAGCTGAATTCACACTTGAGTCGTCGTTCTTGACACACTCCAAATAACAACGAAATGTGGCATTGCGACAAAATTGGATTAATTCAACTTTGCCGCTCGTGCCGCATCGCACAAAGAAGTTGCACCAAGTGTGAATTCAGCTTAAGAATTCTAAGAAAATTCGCAATAATTCTCATTAGAATTTCTTGCAGTCTTTTATATTTCTCAAAAAGTCTTACTTGCATTTGGAGAATTTGTAAGAATTCCTTGAAAATTCTTTGATGTTTAATTGAAAGTTATCAAAAAGAAAGTTATTGAAAGTTATTGGTTAATTGACAGAATTCAAGAGATGGTGTTTATTCCAGTTTGCGTGTACGGTTTAATGGAGTGTTAGCCAATAAAAATTGGTCACTTGCAATCTTGCTTCTTTTACTAAATATTCACAGCCATATTCTTCACTGTGTGCTTTCATGTTTAAGCTGCTAGTAATCCTAACTGCCTCTGTTGCAGGATTCATGCTCTAAGGGGAAAAATAAGGAAGAGAAAGACAGAGAGAAAATACTGAAGAGGCAGGCCAAAGAAATGGAAAAGCAATCAAAAGAAGCAGCAAAGAGGGAAGAAAAGCAAAGAAAACTTGACGAGAAGGAATCAAAAAAGAAGAAACAAGAACAAGAGAAAGCTCTCAAGAAGGTAGAGTTCCCTTGACAGTACATCTGCCATATGATAATGCAATATTCAAATAGTATAAAATGATAAAAACTGTGTATGTACTGTATTTTTTTACCCCTTCATGCTACTTTCACATTATCGTAGAGTTGTTTTCTTTTGAAAAAGTTTACATGCAAATTCTATTGGTATTACAAACAGTTTCAATAGATGCATACATTTGTAATCTTTTTGATCCAATCACGATCAAAGAGGGCTTGCAGATAGCTTTACAGAACATTTCTGAATTTAAGTCATTTTGATACGGAACCTTTTCCATGTAAACTTAACAAACTATATTTGAGTAAATTCTGTTATGTTTAGCCAGTTTCGTTAAAGTATTGCTCCAGATGTCATACTTCTGATTGTCAATTATTTTTGCAAAGATTTTTTTATCAAACGTATCACACAAAGGTTCATTTCCTTGGAACTATAGTTATTGTAAAATATCAATCTTCTTAGACCTTATTTACTGTACAACCTTTACTTTTTCACAGGCAGCCTCGATGACAGCAAAGGAAGATTCAATGGATCAGTGTTTAAAGGTAAGCTTTGCTTATGCCTTAGACCATGTCTCATAAAGAAATAAATAACCTGAGCTTGAGAAAAGGCCTTCCTCTCTTTAGAATTCAAATCCAGTTTGTTATAGTAATCAGAGCTTTGATCACAATTTTTGCAGTTAAAGACCCTTTTGAGACTTGTTGTGTAAGCTGCTAAAAGGTTCATATATGCAGAACACCCCATTTAGATTGGGGTTATTTGAAATTTAAAAATTTAGATTATCAAAAATTTATCATTTTCGACCATGAGCGAAATTAAATTGAAGTGTTAACCTTAGTGCATTTTAATCCTGGCATTACAGTTTAGTTATCACGGAAATCTAAGTTTTGACCTTGCCAAGGGGTAGCCTTTTCTTCTTGCTCCCCACAGTATTATTTTTGTTGGCTTGTTAAAGTGATTTGTAAGCATCTTCGTTGATAGTTGGTGCTGTGTAAGTTTGTCTTTGAAATGAAGAGAAACACAGGTTTTGGTAGAGGAAGAAGTTAAACGACAAAATGATTGGTAAATGATTAGCGTACCATAAAATAGTGTAGATGTAAAAAACATGACTTTTCAAGCATATACTCATTATCAAGTGAACATGTTTTCAGAGGAAAAAGTTCTTTGTGGAAACAGTTTAAAGACCCTCTGCTAACCATGAGGCATTGCGTGCTGCGCATGAGAAAACAGCACAACACTGGCCTAGCATCAGAGACTTTCAGATAATCTGAAAGTCCATTTCCAGTGCATTCTGGTACAGCAACGGCTTACAAAGCCACATGGTTAGCAGAGGGTCTTTAAAGCTTTGATCTCATAGGCACACATGTCCACTAATCCTGACTCTTCTTTTCTTGCAGCACATCACTGCTGTTGTTGACTCTGAAGCATTAACAGATGGAGGAGCTGCAATCTTACAGGGTTTAGAGAACATGGGTGTTCAATATGAGGTGAAGAAACTTCCAGTTGATTCGACGATTGGATGGATGAGAGATAGTGTGACGTATGTGCCAGAAGAAAACGGGCAGGTGAGTACGTACTAGAATTGACACGGGTAAAATTGTTTTAAGGATGGATTCAGATAAACTTTTCAAAGTTCTTTGATTGAGACATGCGGAAAACAAAGAACAGTAAAACTTGGAAATTTACTTTCTTACGTCCAAACGTCAAACTTGGTTTTCGAACCCTTGATCTTTTCGGTCGGTTAAGTAATTTTCAAGCTATTCGCTCAAAAGCTTTGCAGTTTATGGATTTACAAAGGCCTAAACTGTGGGTGGATCTAAATTCTTCCAGGCAGGAAAACAGACACAGAGACTTCGAAGTTTGTCTTGCTTTCCAGACAATTGCCATGCTTGCGCATTCGAACAATCGAAATGCCGTTCAAAACTTAATATTTCATCAGTCCATTGAATGCTGGTGAGAACAAGGGATGAATTTGCAAGTTGTTGATGAATTGAATTGAATTGGTATAGGAAAACTATAGGAAAACTCATTTCTGTGTAAGAGACTACTTTCTTCTAGCCAAGTCCACTTTTAGCGGTGAAGTTACAAATACCAGGTTAAAGGGATGTGGGTAAGGTGGTAGTGACAACTAGGAATCGTCAGATCATGTCTAGCCATTCAACTGCTCCAGTAATTCAGGAATGACGTCAAAGCTATGATTGGTGGGTTTTTATCAAATATTTTTAAGAAGTACGTTTAGTCTATGGTTTGCAGATTGGGATCTTAGACTTATATCAGCTAGGGAAGTTTTGATGGCCCAAGGGGCCCAAGTAGAGTTTAGTTGCTAGTTTTATAGCGCAAACTACACCCTTCTTTATCCAACTGTAAATAAAGTGATTATTATTATTATTATTATTATTATTATTGCTCACGAAGGTTGGTCGCGTAGGTTCATAGCGCCGGGGGCGATGAACTTGCTGGGCATGCAGGGTGAAAATAACTACACCTTTTGGAGAATCACCAACATTTGATTATATTACTGATCATTAAAGGGTCTGTTTCAACCAGCATGCCTTGCACGTGCCAGCTCTTGGTTTGCCTTTGTTGTCGTCATTTTCATGGGCCATGAAAATGGCGACAACAAAGGCCAGCCAAGAGTTGGCACGTGCAAGGTATGCTGGTTGAAACAGACCCTTTAAGGGTGTTTTTATGCTTTTGCGTCAAGCACCATATGGATTTTAGAGGAGTGCATACTGTCATTCCTCCAATAAACGTTAAGCCTCAAATGCCTCCCTCTAACATGCGCTGCGCTTGGTGAAGAAAAGTTAGAATAAGACCCCTCCAATAAGCACCTTCCTCTAAACGCTGGGACCTCAAAAGGGGCATTTATTGAAAGCAACACAGAGTACAGCTGAGGGTAAAAGGGACAGGGGAAGGCAAAGAATAACATGCATGGATAGCTTGAAACTGCTGACCAATGAAAAGAACGCTGGAACTTTAATTCAAAAAGCTGATAACAGAGAAAATTGGAAGGCATTGATCGTCAACGTCTGTAATCAGATACGACACAACAATTGAATTGAATTCAGGGCAATCAACAGTGTAGTATGACTACAAATTTTCTTGATTTTCTATCATATGCGCTTGATCATAGTTTTTCACTGTTATGTTTTGTTATCAAAGCAACGGACTTCCCCTTGATATTTTAAATTTGTAAAAAATTGCTTCAAACGTTGCCCATTTTTGCTCCGTTCGATCATGGGTAGTTAGACACTGCATGTGTGCTTGTTTGGGGGAGCGCCGCAACTAATATGCCTCTGCGGAGGAAAAATTTATTTGGTTCTGCGAACAACAGAGCCTCCTTAACAACAGAACTTTCAACATGGCCGCTGACACCAGGATAGGAAACAGAAAAAGACATTATTTATACAGAAGGAAATCACTCTTATCATGAAGGCAATGTAAGTACAACTGCGGAATATTAGTTGCGGCGCTCCCCCATAGAAGCACATGCACACATGCAGTGTCTAACCACCCATGGCTCGATATCATAATGTAAGATTGGAACTTCAAACAAACTTTTTTAATCTTTATTATCAATTTGTAAATGGTTTAGGAGAGTTTCGATTTCCACCAAAAATTTCGTAAATTCCCAATGAAATTGAAATGACCGACTTTTTTTACAGCGAACGTAAGCGGGTTTCTTATAAAAAAGAACGTGTAGACAACTGAGAGACAACGCCCCTTGCTCTTTGCTATGCTAATAGATATTGCACACCGGTACTCCATTGTGATTCTAACCAGAGTGCTGGTCTGGTTTTATTATTGGTTTAATATGAGAGAATTGACCAGTTGTTTTGACCTCGGCAGCCGTGCTTGCGCTTATATTTATGTAGCAATCATGTGTTATTGCGGTCTAAAGCGTGGGCTGGTTTTTAAGGACCGCCCCAAGTGAGGTTTTAGGTTATTTCAAATCTCGTATGAGAAATCAAGAAAACATTTTGCCTTTTGTAGAGTATGGTTTGCAGGAATTTGCTTTTTATTGGAATCTCTTGATTTCACAAATAGGAGCTATAAAGCTCTGACCTCAAGAATATGCTTTTAAGTTGAAAATAACGATTGAATAGGAATTTAGTGACGGATAAGTAGTAGAAGAATTATTTTACTCTTAAGAGCAAGAGTTTTTAAAAGTTTAAAATTAAGGTCTGTCTGCTTCAAGTCTGAAATAGTTTTAATGGCTTGTTTAGTTTGTTAATTAAAATTAATCTTGCGTATTCTTACCTCCCAGGATGAAATAATTGTAACTTCCTCTTTGCATTTTTTTACAATGCTCGCAAAAAATTCCCGGAACAACTTGGCTAATTTTTGCCAAATTTTGCAAAATCTCTACCTCTTCCCCTTAAAGCATTGCTTTTGGGAAACGATAAAAGAGGATGACTATTGCAAAAAGAAATTTTGTAAGACTGGAAAGAAAGTCATCTATGCAGTATGGTCTTAGGACACTAGGGTCCTTATTGTTTGGAAATACTTTCTATTGTGTGCCTTTTGCTCTTGTTGAAAAGAAGTGTCTTAATGTGGGACCTTACGGCAAAGCTACATTTTCTGTTGGTCAAAACAGCTGAAATTTCTCTTTTCTTTTCTATTGATTGAAATAGCATGAGTGCTCCATATATCTTTCCATGATGACTGCAAAGAAATGTACCAAAAGTTCTACTATGTCAACTTAAAGTTTCTTTGGAGGTGTTGTGGCGCAGTGGTGTAATCCTCTGACTTTGCAGCCAGAACTGTCAGGCGGACAGGGCTCGATCCCAGGTAGAGCCCCACCATTTGAGCGTCATGACAAGGCGTTGCGGACTCAATTAGGACTTCTCTACTTCTGCGATCCCAGCGCTTGGCGCTAAAAACGCAACTTCACCTTCACCTTCACCTTCTTCGCCAGAGGCATTGTTCAGAGCATGACAAGTTTGATAATAACCAAAGTGAAGTGAATTTATACTCCCAGCTATCTTTCCAAGGAGCAGTAGACTTAAGAAGCACCTATGCACATGACGATTCTGTCTGATACCGAAATAAAATACATATTCTTGCTGCAGATTAAACGAAATAGCAATTACGAAGAGCAAGATCAAATTCTGATGCGAATCAAAGCAGCCGAATTTTCAAAGATGATCGAAGCACAAATCATGGTAAGCAATGATTTTTTTATGTTGTGAGATAGTAGTGAAGACGCTGGATTTCGAACCATATATGGACTCTAATCACAGGGGTTCGATTCGATTCAAATTTCGTCTAATTTTTATCTTTAGAATAATCACAATTGCATCATTTCAGTTACCTCGTCAAGATCTTAAATATGCGTTTCGCATATTTTACACGAAATAAATACATATCTTTTAATTATTTTACTACCTGGAAGATGATAATTATCGCTATTATTGATTTCAAGCTGAAAACCAGACAAAATTGTATCGAAATTTATTGTCCTTAGTCTGTCCCATTCTCCTATTCACAATCCCGGTCGCAATCTCATATGGCTAAGGATATAGGTACACACTTCTCAATGTTTTAGATGAGCTATAGTACACGCATTTTTTATAAAAAATTAACAAGTTAACCCAGCACAGTTTCTTACAGTTTCTGTACTGAAAGTTTCTTAAAATTTCCGAAATTTGAGTACTCGAGGTTTCTTATTAGGAGGGAGCTTCCTCCAATTCTTGATGTTTGCACCCTCTCCCCTCGTGAACATTTACTNTATGTATGTATGTATGTATGTATGTAAAATTGTATCGAAATTTATTGTCCTTAGTCTGTCCCATTCTCCTATTCACAATCCCGGTCGCAATCTCATATGGCTAAGGATATAGGTACACACTTCTCAATGTTTTAGATGAGCTATAGTACACGCATTTTTTATAAAAAATTAACAAGTTAACCCAGCACAGTTTCTTACAGTTTCTGTACTGAAAGTTTCTTAAAATTTCCGAAATTTGAGTACTCGAGGTTTCTTATTAGGAGGGAGCTTCCTCCAATTCTTGATGTTTGCACCCTCTCCCCTCGTGAACATTTACTTTCACGAAGCCACGCCACTGTCTGGACGGTACGTAAGTACCTTCTGAGTAAACAATATAAGAAAAAATGAAAATAAAATGAAAATATACCATGGTTTTACTTGACTGAAAGAAAAGATTTCTTAACTAATTTTGTCCCAGTATTGAAGTTTCTTAATTTTTTAGTGATCTAAAAGTTGAGTTTCTTATAAATTTTTCTAATAAAAATATACATGCAGTGAGCTCGTTGCCGCATAATCTACGAGATAAGAAAACGAGAAGTGTCATTCACTTACAAAATTTCTTATTGCGTTTATAGCTTTTTGCTTACCCCATTCAAACTCAGACTGCAGTGAAAACCGCGGCTATGGTTCATTTTCTAATGGTATGAAGTCATAATTCTCGGTATTAAATGGTTTCATTGATTAATTTTTGTTTTTTTTCTCGTTCAGGGTGGTATGTCAGTTTCATCGAACACTGTTTTAGGATGCATAGAACAAGCTGAACGACTTCTACCGAATAAAAAGATTACAGTTCTTGTCACTGGAATGAATGCATACACGAAGTAAGATTCCTTTAAATTCATTTTTTGTTGCGTTCTGGGTGGATTAAAATTAGTTTGGAAAATCACCAAACCTTGAACATACCATATAGACCTTTTCGAAAAAACTTCATTCCAAAAGAAGCAACTATCGCCTCTTTCTGAGATGGCAAATGTATCCCTAATGTTATAAAACGAAAGAGTCAGCTCTCCGACATCACAAAGCGTTTTGCCTTTCTGAAGAATATACTTCACACCTACTCTCCTCCGCGAGGTTTCTTTATTTGTTCCGCATGTTCCACAATTCCGTGACTCCGTGGTCCGTAAAGAAACCTCGCAGAGGAGAGTACTTCCCACCTCTGAGCGAATCAATCAAATAAAAATAAACAGAGAAAGCAAAACATTATGGTTGGCTGCACAGAAGGTATTTGATCTATTCTACAGAAAGGCAAATCGCTTTGTGATGTCAGAGAGCCAAACTTTTTGTTTTTCAAAGTCACCCTTGCTTATCGCTCTTGCATGCATAACCAACTGCAATGCACAATTTTAACACAATTTCAGCTAATGCTGTTTATTCCCACTTCAGGTCAAGTGACCATACACTTCGGAAATCATCTCTTTATTTGTTGATACAGTTACCCGCATCACTCTTAACTTCGATGAAAAGAAAGTTTCCTCAAGAGGAAAATCACGTGATCTGAAGTGGGTGTAAACAACGCTAGCTGAATTTATCTATCAGGCATTAATTTAAGGAATTTTCATCACTGCACAAAACAACGTAAATCGCAGTTTTCCAGGTCAAAGGGGTGTGGCAAAAGGGTGTGACAATAGGTTTGGCAAGTTTCCTTGTGAGCAGAGGCAAGTATGGAATGTAAGATTTCCGTGCACCGGACAGCATAATTGTCATAAATTTCTGTGCACCGTTAGTTAGTTTTTATGCACTGTGAAACCAGGGGGAAGCCAGCTGCATGCGCGGGAAGTGCATACATCTAAGTGGTCCAGGGATGCTCCCCTGGAAAATTTTGTAAATATGACCTCTAGAATGGCCTAGAATGCAGCTAATTCTTCTCTTTTTGAAGCAAGGGAGTTTGTCATACAACTAATTTGCTGACATGTGGGCAAAATTTGATTTAATATCAATCCGTGATGTTCTGTTGTAGAAACTGACAGCCACCCAGAATTCTTAGATTTGCTCTGCAGAGGTGACTCTAGCCAGAAATTGAAAGGCGGAACTCGCAAAAGGGGTGCCACAGATATAGCAGAATCTGGAAGCGCGCCTAAGGCGCCAAAATTCTTTGGGTATTGGTTATGGAAATTCTTCAGTCATCCTACTAAATAGCACCTGAATGTAAGAGCTATATTTCAAGAAAACTGACCAGAATCATATTGTCAAGCACCTTGCTCGCTTTGAAACAAGTAGTAAGAGATTGGAGGCGAGAAGCAAGATTAAATTTTTCGAACATGTGATTTCTGCAGTATTTATTTTACTAAACAACGCCTGAATTGTATATTTTTTTCCCAACATTATGTTTGAATACTCTAAAAAGAGATGAGTTAGTTTCAAGGAGAGGGGCAATTTTTTTGTCAAAAAGGGGGTGCCCAGCAAGATGACTATTAGGGCGTATTCTTTTGGGCATCTTCTGAAAACGGTAGAGTTGGTAGGAGCCAAAATCCCATTCTTTTGGTGCCATTCTACCGAAAACGGTAGACTTCGCAGACTTCAGATCATTTTTTATAAAAGCCCATTCTTTTGGTCATTCTGTTTTCGGTAGACTTCCGAGAGATTTTTGACGTATTCTTTTGGGCTCTTCTGAAAACGGTAGACTTCCGAGGCCTCGGAAACCTTCTGCTCCTAAAGCTGGTAGACTTCCGAGAGATCGCAAAGAGCCTTGTTTCGTGAATGAAAAAGTTTGCAAAACATTCGAAAATAGAATGAAATATTGTAAATTCTTTTCTCTTGGGATTTGCATAACAAAAGTACAATGCACTGCAATGGTTTCAATTCGCTCAGCCGAGCACAACATTCGAACTCTTCTCACTTTCAGAATTCTCATTCTTTTGGGATTCTTCTCTGCGAAGTCTGCCAACTCTACCGTCTTCAGAATGTGTATTCTTTTGGCATTTTGCTCTCCGATCTCTCCGATCTCTACCGTTTTCAGAATGCGCATTCTTTTGGTAACTGACATTTTTCTCTGCGAAGTCTACCGTTTTCAGAAGATTTCCGAGACTTCAGATGCCCAAAAGAATACGCCCTTAGTTTCAAGAAGTGTCTTTATTCTGAAAACATCTAAAACTGCTGTATTTCAAGTATTTGAAATTAAGAAGTGAAAGAATTCATCACTGCACAAAACTTGATTCATCACTGCACATTTTCGATTCATCACTGCACAAATTGGTCATCACTGCACCTTAAATTAATCCTTGTTATCTATAGCTCCTTTGCCAGCAATCTACTGCCTGTTGGACTTGCAGTCTTTGCCTCAGACTGAAATTGTTTTCGACAAGGTCTATTAGTGTTGAATTTCATTTGTGCTGTGATGCTGTGCTATCAAAGACTAAATCAGGTTGTGAAAATTTATTTCAATACGAACGAAAAAGAAACTGTGGTTCAAGGAATAATTAATTAATTCATTTTGCGCCGAAAATTTTTTAATACCAATCAAAAGATGTAGAATTGGGCCACTTAAAATGAGCCGTTGTTGTCAGTCCTGTGAAGCCTGGTTCACACTAGGTCGTTGCAGTCGCTAGAGCCGCTGGGGTTTCTGGACGAACGACCCAAAAGACCCAAAAGACTGAATGTGAACGGCAAAAACTCAGTCGTTGGTGTCATCAGGGTCATTAGGGACTTTATTTTCGCCGTTCACAGTCAGTTTTTTTTTTATCTCTTGAGACGTTTGTTCCAGCGACCTCAACGACTCCAGTGACTTCAACGACCTAATGTGAACCGGGCTTAAAAGATTACACCCTTATAGTTTTGGCAACATGCAGTAGGGCCCCATAATAGTTGAATGGCCGCTCAAAATTAAGCGCAATACGCCACTAGTGAATGACTTTATACTGGTCGTGTAGACTCAGGGATGCTGCACTAAAGTCCATTTGAAGTGGCGCAGAATTGAGATGTAATTAGATTTATGGAGCCAATCCACGCTTCATGATGGGTTTTGACTGGGAATCGGCTTGGGAATATTAAATATTGGTTTGACCATGAATGGGTTTTATTATTGGCGGATTGTTATTATGGGTCAATCTTTTGACTAAACCTTCTCATCGTAAAATGAATTAAAAATTTGTAACATGATTATTTAACCAAAATATAGTCTATGTTTACCGTCGAAGATAATTGGAATGGTAGAAAATGGAAGAATAGTTACTGTGCTTATATCGCAAACAGGCTTGAATGAAACCGTTAAGTTCTTGGGAACCTGAGCCTCTTTCACGAAATGTGCCTGCATGAAACAAAGGCTGGTTTTACCAGATTCCTGGGAACCAATTTTTCTGGCTCGAGAGCGAGGCTCTATTTGATTTTCTTATCCGTCATAGTGTGCCATGTTAAAGGCGGAGTTTTAGAGGTCTTTCTAGAGACCCTAGAAGATGGAGAAGCACTGAATATAGTGGAGAATTGTTGCCTTTATTTTGATATAATTTGTTTTGTGTCAAATTGGTTTTCAAACACAAGATCAAAGAGAGATTCTTTAAAAATCTCCAAAGTAAGGAAGACTGCCCTTACATTACTATTGAAATACCTAATACAAACTTGCCTTGAAAAATGTTTTTTCCTATAAGGTTTCCTCAGAGTTTTTTCTTTTTTATGATACAACGCCTTGTTAATATGATTTCTTTGTAATATCACCAGAGACGTAGGAACCGGGGGGTACTGGGAGCACGTGCCCCTCCCCAAGATTTTGCAATAAACGAGAAATTGCCCTTATTGTTTGAGGAAATGCCCCTTTAGCTTAATGAAAAAAGTGCCCTTGAAGTGTCGTGCTCCTCCAAGTTTAAGATGCTTCCTACGGCCTTGAATATCACCTCTAGAGTGACCGTTATCGAAGCAAGGTTGTATTGACCTTTTTAATGCTATACCCACCATTTTTAACAATTATGACTTCATAAAACGGGTAGTAGGAGGGTACAAATGGTATCAGCGAATCAATGCTATAATTGCCTCGGGATCTGGTATTTCTTTCAGATGACCTCAGTAGCAGGAAGAACTTTTGATTTGTTCAAAATTCAGGAAGCTTTATCAAGAATAACGTTGAAAAAACGAACATTTAAGATTCATGAATCTATTGTATTCGTAGAATACTTCCTTGTCTTTGAAGACACTGACGCCATAGGTGCGTAGTTTCCGCGTTTTGGGCGGAAATTCAAATTTGAAACGACCGTTAGGAAATGATAAGATTGCACTATTAGTTTACAAAACATGAGATAACCAAATCCCTAACTGGTGGAACAAAGTTAAATTTCAAAGCTTGAGACAACCATTTTTGGGTTGGAGAAATTCAAATTTATGTGAGGAAAGGTATATCAAGGCGTATTAAAGAACATTTAGAGGTCTATGGAGTCTATGGAACATTGTAGCTGGGAGAAGCTATTTTGTATATCTACAAAGTATTTTTATTTATGAAACCATTGACGATGATGAAACCTTGGCCTTGGCTGGAAGTTGAGGCTTGCGTAGCACAGGTGACATTCGTCTTGCAACACATAATCAACGAATTTTTTCAAAATAATTAATTTATCAAATTAAAGCTGAAATTCTCCCGTTTCTTATGGTGTAATTTTATTCGCAGTTTGTTTGGTTTTGGAAGGGTGGTTGATCCACGAGGAAGGGGGAATAAATAATAGAGAATAATTTGAAAAAGCGAATGCCACAGATGAATGTCACCTGTGCTGGCTTGCGTTTCTTATTTTTGTCAAAACGAGGCTCAAAAGTTTCTTTATTGATTCCTTTACGTGAAGCATGAAAATGCGAAAATGACAGACTCTGGAGCCCTAACATCTTTTATGGGAGCATAAGTTACGTAAGTCTCCTCTAACAATCGGCGAAAATATCCATGACTATAGTGAAGTTATGTTGTGTCGTCATAAAAATATGTATCTTGCAAACATGTTTCTTATAATAAAACGTGTATCAATATTTTTGAGCATTTGCTACAGATTGAATGAACTTTTATCAAAATAGAAACTGTCTCCCTTCCACGCGTCAGAGTCTGTCACTAAATATTATGCTTCTTGCAGTTTCAATAGAAATCATTTGATGAAAAGTCCTTGCAATTAATATCAGAATTACGACAAATTAACATCAAGCCATACATCCTTATTTCACACTGTTTCAAATAAAAATTGTCATTAATGCAGACTTCCCAAATTACAGGATACACGCCCCAATGTTTCTTTTTAAGGCCTTCACAAAGTTCTCACAATTTCACCTGAAGTCATATCCTTTCCAAACGACTTTCATCTCATAAAACAGCAAAAATGATACTTGTAATCATGCATTAATGGTGTCTTGTTTTTCCTTAGTTGGGAAATTAAGATAAATTATATTGGCGATGCGTAGTGTAATGTTGTTATTTATCTTAAAAAGTTTAGTATTTTTTCCTATTTTATTTATTGCCTGTCATTATTGGAAACTTTATGCTCGTTAATCAAAACTATTGTTTAACTGATGAAATGGCTGGGACGAATATGTTTATTTGTTGTTATATATTGGCTTGTCTTTTATATTTATTTTACTTTTATGATAGTTTTTAAGAATTTCCAGACGGTTATATTGTGGACCACCCTTTAGTGATTAGTAAATGTTATTTATTTGTTTATGATGAAACTGAAGAAAAAATAGATAATTTTGGTAGCGGAATGATTTACTAATAATTTCGTCTCGATTATTGTAATGCAAAGCGTCATATATCGTACAAAAAGAGAAACCAAAAAACAAATATTTTTAATGAGAAACCATAGTTTGTTGTTCTTAAAAGAACAAATTTATCAGGTCATGAATCGGATAGGTTGAAAGGAAGCGTCACTTCGAGAGATATTTCTCCCGTCTTCAAACCATTCCTGAGGAACTCTGGACCAGTTAACGCTTAGAGAAGTCTATTAACCAATTTTATCTTCGAGTGAGAACCATTGCTGAATAAAGCTGTATTTGAAAGCCAAGTTTTCTTTTATATTATTACGTCAG